>WYDE02000003.1:64497-82999 GCA_009867175.2 Adela reaumurella | reverse complement strand
TTGAAAATGAAACCCACGGGCGGTTTCGAAACGTCGAGCACCTGAACGCTCTAGTATCGCGGGTAAGCCGTTATTTATTAACTTAAGTGTAAAAATGGATCGTTACATTTCCATATAAAATGTCTAACTTAGTTTCATAATATATTTCACATTTTCTATGAGACTTTAAAGACTTTATTTTCAGCGCGGTCTACTTATACAGATTTAATGTGTTGTTCGCTATGAGCTAAAATTACTCTCTTCATGACAATAATTTCATATGAATAAATTAAGTACGTCTACGTACTACGATGCTTCTAATAGATCAGTCGACATACTCGGATTATGTGGTAGAGTACCATACACTATAATTACATTTATTGCATTCGATTATGTATGACGGCGTTTATGCTATTATTTATTTACGCTGCTTGAAATATGAGATATACCTGGTACGTATAGAATAACGTACATATTGTGTATTCGTATGAAATCAGTAATTAAGTAAATTGTAAAAGTTTCGAGGTATTCTCCTATTCAAATTAAATATTTCGTATTCATTTTACTTTCTGTTAAATAGAAAGGAAAACTGTTTGTCTGCCCTGTTATTATAATAATGTAGAGTAGCGTGTAGAGTAGGTACCTCAGTGACTGATCTAGAAGGGCAAAGGTTCGTGTAGAGTCCAAAGAAAAAATTTACATTCCCCAGAACAAATATTTATCCAGATCCTTCACTGTAATTTTTTTTTATTGAAACTGACCTGGGTGGCTACATCACCCCAATGCACAAGCGAACTCAGCCAGTACACCTTGGTGAGTTAGGTAGGTGGCATGCTCGGTGGCATGTCAGTGCTTCCCCCTAATCGAGCCGGCTACACTAAACTTGACTGAAAAGAAGTACTTTAATAACCGCTTCAACTGACCTTCATTCAGTGTGGTGGTACCAACCCGGGTGGGTTAAATCTTACCACGTGTAATTAGAAGAAAGGGACCTAGAGTTTTAAGTGGAATCCGAACCACGGCCAGCATCAACGGTCAAGCGGTCACCCATCTAATATCTGACCGCACTCGACAGTACTTAACTTCGGTAAGCGAATACAAAATGTTACACCTCTGAGCCACCGACGCTGACGAATAAATAAAATACAATCTTCTTGGAAGTGATTTCTAGGCCGGTTATCGTATTGTCGGCGTCTTATACTTCTAAAAATTCCCGAGAATCGAAAAAGAACAGAAACCGCTTCATAATTTTCTTCCATGCTTATTGATTAGGTATCCCTTGAATATTGATAATTCTATTACCCTTTTCAGTATTAAGCTAAAATTGCTAAATGCGTTAGATAGGGTGTAGATGGTAAAGATTTTTTTTATTCACATAAAACATTTTTTTTTTTTTAACGGTTTGTATTTTTCGTATTTAAATGATATGGGATGTGTGTTGAAAATTATTAAAGGCATTTTAAATTTTCAGTGAAAAAACTAGTATACTCAGATATATATAGTTCGTTAAAAAACGCAAGAACTACGTACGCACTTTCGACTAAGTATTTAAACTTGCTTACCACTATTTACTAGGTGATAGCCAACCATGATTGGATGATAACATTAAAAAAAAAATTGTCGTTTGTGAGGCTGACGTTTCGGACTGCCTCGTGCAATCATCACTTGGGTGCGCGTCTTTCGACGGCGCCGACGTCATTAGGGATAACTACTACTTAGGGATGGCTCGTCAGATGACATTAATATTCTGAGTTCAGTTTCGAAATAAATTGGAGCAAAGTTTGTACGGGTGACGAGTAGCTCCTTGCTTCGGGCAATATACAATATAATATAAGCTTCATTCAAGGGCATTTTCCCGTTTACGTCACAGAGCTCCATACTCTGCGAACTTTATTTCGCCTTCGCACTCAACTGGAGTGCGCAGTGGAGTGCGCGGAACAAAGGCTTTCCTCGCTGACGCCACAAAGGAAATTGCTGCTCCGAGCGTCATCCTTTTTATATCGATAAGATGATTAGGTTGACGGACAGCGTCATTAGGGTATCGTGCGTCAGCGGGCTCTCCATTTCCGTAATTATTGTCACTGTGTGCTCAGCGGGAGACGGGAGACGCGATGCTCCGCCGCGCCGCGCCGCGAGCGTAGCGGGGGAGACCGCCTACCACCGCCGCCCCGCCGCTGACGTCATCCACCCCTCTCTCACGCACAAAGCTCCACCACCACCGCCCAGTGAAACTTCACACGTGAAATTGAAAGCACGATCGCAGATCAAGTGCGAGAGCTTTCGGGCGGAGTATGTTTCTGTGACTATGTTACTGTAAAGCCCGACGTACGGTAAATGTTAGAAGACGAATTATAATTTCGTCATACGAATAATGACGACGTTTAAGCAGGATATAAAGTAAAGCTAACCGAAATAAATCGACTCTACTACCGATCCAACGAGTCGACGGACCACATTTTATTGGGTAATCCCGTTTTACAAATCTAGCTACTCATTCGTTTTTCAGCTTCGTCGAGCATTTAAAGTAACACATCTATATATATAGATTAATCATATATAATCATATATCTAGATATTACTTATAAACTATTATTTTACTTATATATTATTTAATATTGTGTAGATGTGCCAAAAAGGTAACAGATGTAGTAAGTAGTAATAATATAAATAGAACATATTATACAATACTTTTCAAACTACCATGGTCTTTAAACAACGTTTTGAAAACTTCTGGCTCTTCTGGCTGATAAGTTATCGGATTTTTCAGTAAGTTCGCCGCTCTAGTAGCGATCGGACGTCTCCGTGACCACGAACAGGACGCTCTGTTCGAAACGTCGGAACAATCCGATAAATTCGCCGCGAGAAAAGCCGGAACGTTTCAAAATGTTGTAGAATATATTATGTTCTATTAAAATATTATTCCATTATAAAATATTAACTAATGTGTTTCCCACTTGCCGTGTTCTAGTTGAGATATTATTTGTGTTAAATCTTCGGCGGTGATTCTAACTCGTCAACGGGCTAAAAACGTGTCGTAGACTTCTGAAAATGTTTCAAATGGACAGGAAATTATGAAAACGTTTTAACATGGTTACATCTGTCCTGCATCCGCATAAATTTTTTATGATGGTTTTACTTTTTTAAATATGGCTATTCGTACCTAAATAGGTATTCATAATGCAACGTTCTTATACACGTAGAACAAAACAATAATAAACAGCCTTAGGTAGACCGCCAGTGCCTCATCCCTCGTTCACAGACATTATATCATTAAGGGGAGTATTCGTTTTTATGAACTTTGAACTTTCCACCACAACGACAGAACGTAATTATAATGACTTCAAAAAAATAACAATACGATTATTCCGATAGTTTTACTACAACCATTAATAAAATAAAACCATCTCAATGTTTCAATTCTTGAAATTTATTGCCTAATTTTTTTCGGTTACAGAAACGCCGCTGAAGGCAGTTTTAACAACCATGGTTCGGGAAAATTATTATTAACGGTGAAATAAATGTGAATAATTACATTATGTCACGGAAGAATTAAAACTAAAGAACTCTATGTATTCTAAACCCGTGTCACACGTTGCTCCTTAAGGTGCTTTCCTGCAGATGCATTTTAGCCCATTTCCCTAGCCTAAATAACCGTAAACGTAAATGATATTGATTTTTTATTAGGGGGAGCTAAAAATATGAAACCTCTTCTTTTGGCTCCCCATAATAAAAAATCAATATCATTTACGATTACGGCTATTTAGGTTCAGGTAATGCTAAAATGAATCTGCAGGAAAGCCTCTTAACGCTGTTTTTATAGACGCCTTAGCGGCTATTCTTAATCGGCAATTATAACTGTTTCGTCGATATCCTGTAGGAATAGCTCCAAAATCTAACTTTCTAGTCGCACGTGTGACACGGGTTTATTACCTGTCGATTTTTATTCATTGTGATAATAATTTCATTTTGACGTTTTCGTGGAAATAACACTCAAGCAACCTAAAAGCGAATACTCACCCTTAAAACACTAAACCCCTATAAAATACACGCGTACATAATTCCAGAAAGAATAAACTTGAGTTATTTTAGGGAAACGAGAATCTGGTTAATGACTGTAAATATTATTGTAAGATAAAATCAGACAATAAGCTTCGAGCTCAACATTCAGAAAGTAATTTTTCCTCGAAAATAGGAGTCCAAATGCGTAGGAGGAAAAATCAAATTATGTAGGCACTAAGTCTTATCAAAAGGTCACCAAAATGTCTTTACTTAGTAAATTATAAATGCTCTTTGTTATTCCAAATTAACCGTTTGAACTTGATAATATTCAATTATTAATAAATTGTACAATCTTGAAATGAATGAGGTAATTTCATTAAATATAGGCATCACTAATTTAATGTACGTGTTATAAAAATATATATTTGCAAGAATAGTCGGTATAGTGTTTTAACCTACCTATACAGGTTGTTCCAGAAAGAATTTGTCAGTTTAAGTTTTGAATACATTTATAAAATTTACTCCTTCGAATGTATGGCGAATTCTGTCATATTCGTTTTCTACACCTCATTTATGTAGACCTATAGACCATATCACCTGCCCTTTTCCTAGAACAGCCTCTGTAATAATTGTATCTATATATATGTATTACATTATTTCTGCCAACGAATGGACGAATTTAAGTGTATTTATTTATGTACATATCTACAAACAACGCGGATAACAAACAAATGAACCATAATAATAATACTATAATTTTGGCTGGAATTTCATAAAACTCCCAAGTCCAGTACTGTCTTAATCACCGCTAAAATGCGCAACGTAACACGCATTCAAAACAAAAATATATCTAGCGTCATTAATCCGCCCGCCCCTGCAATCCGTCCAACAATGCCTGGGCGGGCGGCGGCGGCGCTTACGACACGTCGCATCACTCAACACGTCGTGGCGTGGCCAACACACATATAGCTAACTAAATCCCGCAGATATACCGCTAGAGTTCTACCGTCCTGATGCGACTCCCGAAAATAAATCAGAGCGACCAAAAGCGGTCAAGATAGCGATTTTCGTGCCGTGAGTCACCTGGTGCTGAAAGGGGCGATTGTTCAGCGCGTACGTCAATGTTACGTCGTGTTTACGACTTATGACCAAATACTAAAGCGGCTCGCGCGTCACGCCACCGCGGCTACGTCGCGTGCCTGTTACATTAGTCAAGCGGCGAATGTGGAGCGGCAGAAGTGATGGCGTGCGGTCCAGCGCCGCCGTCAGCTGATGCTGCGCCGGGAATAGTCCCTGACGCGCCGCGCCGCCAGTGCGCGCCCGCACCAGAATAGCCCGCCTATAATTAGACGCAGCGAAATCGTGGGTTTGTTATTTTTCTTTATCGCGCCGGTTACATGATAATTGGGTTACGGTGCAAGCGCGAGTAGTATTGGCGCATCTGTCGCGTGGGCGCACTGCACCAAACAATCTGTAGGGTAATGTACGATCAATCATGCGCCGCGATACTTACTCGTGGGTAGGATGAGTTATGACGTCAAGGAAAGGTTCATGAGATACCGTACTATACCATCTAAGCAGATGCCAAAAATAATTTAAGTTATTTGAGTAAATCTGTCATCTGACATTCCCTAACGCAGCGATGGGCTCAAACTGATCAACCTTAATTTCCACCTTTCGGCGTTGCGAACAATTAAACAGCATTCGCATAATGCGTTCGTTTCAATTGTCGGGCGCCCGGGCGCGGCGGTCTCCCAATAATGGCGGTGTGGTTTTACAGTTAACAGCCGTAAGTGTAGAAACGTTCGCTACGACTACAGCTAGCTTTACTATCTCGCTACAAATGTCCGTCGGTGACACAAGACTTACACAAACACATTAAAATCTAAATCACTGAACGTAGAAAGTTGGAAAAACGATATACCTACAATGAGCTTTATTTGAAAATTTACTTTCATATAATAACAAATAGGAACGCTACGATCGCGATCGACAACTTAGACCCGTCCGGCCATTATTATTGGAGCTTTGTCTAATTTTGACATGACATGTGGGCGAGAAGAGAGTTACATGACATGTTTTGAGTGCCAACCCGATAGATCTACATAGAAATAGAAACGTGTTTCTCGAGATATGTATCACCAAAAGAATACACGCACATTTTATAAGAAAAAAAAAAACAAAGCATATCCTGCATCATATCAGTATAGCACCTACTTATTTTTGACATACGCCGGGTAGCGATTGTGTTTTGTTTTCCCCTTGAGAAATAAAAACTAGTACAGAGACCAAAACAAATTATAAACAAAAAATTACGCCACTTGCGAAATTTTTAATATTACCAGTAGAAGATGTGTGCAACATATTTTTATAGTGTAAGTACCTACCGGCACGGGTGGCTGTGCTTAGACTTCCGATAGGTCATAAAGAGTCAATAACATGATTCCTCGCTAAACCTATGTTTTAGTTAAGATCGTCCTGCGAGATCCTACTGCACATGCATAGAATGAACAACACTCATTCATGGGTGAGACTATATGTCTCGTCATGTTTTTACTACGTAAAAACCAACAAGCTAGGAACGACTTCCTTGGTGGAAACGAAAACACATGAATATGGTAACACATTCTCTAATTTTAGAACTAGTCAAGAGACTCAAGAGATTAGTAGGTAATTGTGCGTAGGCTTTTGTGTGCTTTACAAAATACATAAATATAACCTATTACAAAATGTCTAAGAATAATAATGAAATATCCTAAACTAAAACTAATAATCGACTACAAGATTAAGTCCTGCTCAGCTATGCAGAACAAAAATTTAACAAAATGTGAACATAATGTTGAACAATATGTGAAATGTGAATAATAAAAAATTATACTGTATCAATTTTAAAGTAAGCGTGATCATGCGTAAAAAAATTAAGAAAGAATATAAAGAGAAAAAAAAACATGAGCAAGTCTTGGACAATATTGGTAAATTAAATGTAACTTCATTTATTAATCGAAACTTGCATTTAATGCATTGTCCGTCCCGTCCGTCCGTTTTTACCCGTCCCATGTAACATGGGACGGGTAAAAACGAAAGTATGTAGGTACGTAGATATGTATCCCCCATTGTATCCGAATATACGTGATCTGAAAACTTTAATAAATTATGCGTAGACTAAGTAACTATAAAAATCATAGAAAAACTATGGCGATGTGATGTCATTAATTTTGCAGGTAATAATTAATATTTTAAGTAAGTATGTGCATATAGAGTGCCACCAGGAAGTCATGATACGTGGCAAATATGCAATGCGCAACTTTCTGAATTCATACAGAAGTAGTATTTAGAAGAAGAAGAAAATATGAAATTGTCGACACTAGCGACATGCGGTTCCGTATCATCACTACTTGGTCGAAGTGATTAAGTCAATGAGGGTTTTTTTTATTTTTATTTAGATACATAATGGGTAAGTTTAATACTTATAGAAAAATAGACGTTGCGGTTATAATTTAGTAACACCAATTCTCCGAATCCCGATTTCAGAAATGTTTGTCCATAATGTCAGTGGTAGTGTGAAACTCATAATATTGAAATAAAAAATAACTACGAAATAAATAGCTTAACAACCAGCGTACAAAACTAGGTTGAAAATATAAACGCGTTTATAAAGTGAAGAACTTATGTACTTATAGGTATAGGACAATTGTAAATAAAAAAATAAATATTAAAGAAAAGGACGGAGAAAACACGATAGATACGCGATAGAGAAAATTCGTGAACGTAACTCTTCACGTTTTTTGATCTACGCCTAAATTCAGAACTAGACACATGCGAGTATACATACAGTACCTACAATATTAATATCGGTACAGATTTTTTGCCGATTAATAATTTATCGGTAGGTTTTCGTTTAGTTTTTTATTTATAAGAAAAAAAGTCGTACCTACAGCGAAAAAATTTAAATTGCGCTCATATCGACTAAGCTTTTTGTGAATTGCGGCGTTAGGTATATATTTGATTGATTGAACTGAGAGGCAGTGAAAAAAAAACACGTGATGTTATCATAAAAATGATTACGATAATCGTGTTATCTTTTTTTTCGGATTCAAGAATACTTCGGTCTGGCAACTGGGAGTAGTTGTGTTCAGAAATTAAAACACTTTAAATACACACATAAATAATGGTAAAAATTTAAACTAAAAATGTTTGAGCTTACGCCTGCCAGACCTCGTGCCAGACGACTTTGAAAAAAGAACCGTTTAAGTTCAAAAAGGATTTAGCGACATTTTTCCACCTTTTTTCAAAGTTTTCTGTTAATCTGAAGTTCAAACAACTAACAGCTAACCATCCAACTAACAGCTTTTGAGATAGGAATTTTTAAACTTTTTAAGGTGTTGCTATTTTTAACGCAATGGCTTCTAGTTACCACACCGACAAATTCTTGATGCCAAAAAATAAGGAACACGACCAGCGTAATCATTTTCATTACAAAATCAAGGGGTTTTTTTCACTGCCTCCTAGACCGTAAGCGTGTGGCGCGGATGGGCTAGCATGTAATTAATGAATAAAATGGGAGTATAATGTTAACTTTATAGGTAATGTCATTCGACGTAGCCAATTCCACCTTGCCTCACATGCCGGCTGATGGTGAACTATATTTTCAGTATGTTCGTAACAGCAAACGCGTCAGGAAATTGATGAGATGAGAGAAAATCCTACAAATACCGACTAATAAGTAAGGCACGCTTATACTGCATTATTCTGTGCTATTTTAATTAACCGTACTCTTTAGATCATACTAAGTGCTTAACTGTGAGTAGATAGTGTGTAGGCAACAGTTTGCTCCTCCAGCTGACGTCGTGAATGTCAACAAACAAACGAGAGGTGCGTAAACCTCTGCTGCGGAGGAGGACGCGGTCGTCCGGCAGCGGAACGCCACGGCCGCCCCGCGGAACCTTCGGAGGCTTTCGATAGAGTGAGGCGCAGAGTAGACTGAGCGAGTCGGCGAGGTGGGAGGCGGGAGAGGGCCGCGGGGCGGTGGGCGGCGCCGGGCGGTCCTCCCGCGTGACGTCACGCGAGAGGGGGCTCACCGCGCCTCCTCATTGGCCGAACGGCGCGCGCCGCTACCGAATATGGGACCGCGGCTTCATTGATAAAAACGTGTGCGGGGTCGCGCGCCGCCAGTATCGAGTGGGACGCGCGCGGTCGCGCACGGCACGCTGGCGCTCTTCCTCATACCGCTGGGCTCCTGGCCCGAGGAGCAGGTGGTGCCCGACGCGATGGGCGCGGACTGCGAGCCGCCGCCGGGGGCGCACCTGCTCTCGCTCGCTGACTGCGGCGCCTTCGGCTTTGACTGTCTCAAGCCCTCGCCGGCGTCGGCCGGCGGCGGCATCGGAGGCGACCTCAACACGCCGGTCTCCACCTCGGACCTGCCGGCCTTCTTCCCGAGTCTGCTCGACCCGCCCTCCATCTCAGGTGCGTCTCCGCCGCGCCGTCGACACCCCCGCCCTGCGCCGCGCCGCTCCGAGGGCGTTCATTCACAACAAACGCCGACGCTCGTCTTCATCCCTCCCACACGGGACGTCCACCTCGCCCACCTCGCTCGAAGCACGCACTCGCTCATTCTCATTCATCAATATTTTCTTCGAATCGTGTAATTAAAAGTGTTTAGTAATTTCTCCATTTGTTTTAAACAATAAAAAAGTTCTTCCGTCGGCGTCCGTCTGTGTTCATATTTCGAATACATTTTCAAATTATCACTCGGTTTTCTGTGGATTTTCACGAACGCGCGTTACGCCTGCGCGGGAGGAGGCTCTCCCGGAGAGAGAAAGTGAAGTGAAAAGTTTGTGCGCTTTCATTCATTGCCCCCCCGCGCCGCGCCACCGCTTGTGCGCCGCGCCACGCCGCCACCCGTCGCAGCCTTTGCCTATTTTTCATCGAGTGCTTTTTATTAGGGTTTCTTGAGCTTTTACTTTCTTTTATTTCGTGCAAAATACCTACCCAATAGGTAATGTGCCTGCTAGTGTTTTGAAATAGAGGAATGACTGTGAGTACTTACAACTGCTTTCCAAATTAGCTTTGATCTTATCACTGAAGTGAATTAAGTAAACAAACACAATAATTCAAATAATATATAAAAATTAAATTTAAAATAGAATTTTTTGTACCTTTTAATGTAGTAAATAAAGTAATAATGGTAAATTGTGCATTTACAGTAGATTATTATCAGTATACTAGATAGGTGGCTAAGTAGTTATTCAGTTTCAAAATACAATTTGGTTTGCTAGTAGGTAGAAACTTGTTTGAGGTTTGATCTATTAATTAAAATTAATTTTATTAAGATTTTATAAGTCGATATTGCATTGAGTTTAGGTTTTCTTTACATTTATTCATACCATCACGCCTCTTTCCCAGAGACGTAGCAGAGGCAATTGAGCGGCATTCGACACGCTCTTGACATAGATATCCTTCGCTTCATCCACCGTCAAACATCGCTGAATAGATTACCGTCGATTACGGGTGCTGCGAACTCGACCTTTCCGTAGAACTGCCTACTATTTGGCTACCTAACTACCTATTCGTCTAGGGCGGCTCCGTTTCTTTTAAACCTATTTTTTTTAGGTTTAATTAAACATTTATTCCGATAAAATTACGTTACAAACTATAAATACCTATAAAAATATAACTAAAGAAAAGAAAATTTAGTAATTATGAAATAAAATTATAAAAAATTTAATTTAATGAAAACTTATTTTTTTTGTGATACAATTAATGTCTCGAAATGTCCGACAACAAATAATTAGTAGGTCCTATAGTGATGACCCCTTTCTTACCTATGGCTAAATTTGGCTGCACTCGGGCCCCAGCTTCAAGTACGGCCACCCAGTTCGCAATTAATAAAAACAATCTTAGGTAGGTTTCCTATCTTAGATTGTTCAAAAATAACATTAGCTACCTTCTTTTAATTTTTATAATAAACAGCTAAGCATATAATAACACCGTTAGTTTGAATCTCAGTCGTCTAGGAATATTTTTGTTTGATAGTTAGATTCTGAGTTCGTATAACCAAGAAATCTGAAATAGATATTCTTATAGATAAAAGAGAAAATCTGCAACTGCCTAAGTGACTATGTAACTATATGTGCGCCGTCGGGATTTTATGATCGATTACAACTTGAGAACTACTCAATCAATTCGCAAGGGGTTATCGCTAACGTATTCTGTCACAAACAACTGAGGATGGTTATAGGCTATGTACCGTTGAGGTGTTCTTTTGGCGGGTCGGAGCAGTCAGTAAATATGTTTCCACGGGAGGTTCTAGTATCATTTATATGTAGGTAGCAGGAGTACGACATCGTGTGTAGTGTATGAGATAAGGTGGTTGTCCGGCAGCCTGCGCGGCCGCGGCGGTGGCGGTGACGGCGGCGCGGCGGTCGTGCTATCGACTTCCGAACGGAAGTTCTTTTATCGCGACTCCATCCAGCACGCATGCGCGCCGCCGCCGCCGTCGCCGCGCGTAACCCCTGTCCTGTCCTCGTGCTCTGTTTCTTCCACCCACCATCCACGAAACAAACATTCTACATCAAGTTCACTTAACTCAACGAAGTGACAGTAGCCGTGCGTCGCGTCGTATCTTCCCGAGCCGGCTCGCCCCGCGCGCGGCGCGCCTGCGCCGTGCTGACTCTCCCGTTTCGGTTTTATCAATGGAATTGTTTCAGGCATAGGTACAAGTGCGTGAGAGGACGTCCGCCTAATTCTTGGTATAATTATCTGCCCCTTATATGTGCTTAAAATATTATTTCTTATATAAAGCATTCCTGTGATATTCCATTACATCGCGGGCAAACGATGGATTCGAGCTGCCGATTCGTCTGGGAGGGTTTGATAAACATCGCATAGGCGTAGATCCAGCAGTGGACGGTTACCTACACAATGCTGATGGTAGTACACTACACTTGAATTTGTCATATTTTGTTTTTCCAACCCGGTATATATACGGCATACACCCACTAAAAAGGGACGGCAAGATGCTTCGCAGGTTTCTTTTCGGGACAAAGACTGGTTTCGTTAGTATAGGATCGAAAGCTCGTGTAGTGATTTACTGGGTCATGTTCTTTATTTGCCAAATAAATGAATCTTAAAATTACAACCCATGCACCTGAATCTACATAAATAAAAGTATAGATGCATACCCAAAGTGGTAATACAACGCAAAAGTATTTTACTATAACACTTTATATATTTACTATAAGAACACTTATATTCTTATAAAGTATTTATAATACATTTTATTATAAATACTTTATTAGTAATCAACTTTCTACATAAGTTATTTAAAACACTTAATAACTAAATACCTACTTATCTCTTATCTTCAGGACTATTTTTGTACCCTTTCGTACTCTGGAGATTTATTTGAATATTGGGATGGGATAAAATGGCATTAGTTGATTAGTTACATACTGCCTTTAATTCACTTCAATAATGAATGGCGGAGCAGACAGGAGGCTAACTGTTACGTTTGTTTGTTACAGGCGCGCTACCTACAGATGAGCTGGGCCTCGAGGGTGTGGGCGGCGCGTGCTCGCCCGGCATCCCGCGCCGTCGCAAGCACGAGGCGAGCCTCAGTCCCGGCGCACGCGCCGAGGACGCCTCCAACGCCTCCAGCGCGAGCGCTTCCCTCTACTCGAGCGGTCGCGAGCCCAAGCCCTACCGCGCGCCCTCGCCCACGCTGCAGTGGCTCATCCCTCCCGGACCCGGTCCCGGGCAGGACAAGGTCTACTTCCCGGAGCAGCCTTACGACGAGCGACACGAGCTACTCGGCCTAGAGTGCCAGCAGTACTGCACGCCCGCGCAGAGCTGCTCACAGCCCGCACCGGACTACAGAGCGCCGCCCAAGTACTGGGAGGCGAGCGAGTACGTGCCTCCGCCTCCGCCGCTCGTGCCGGCACCCTCCGCCGGACCTTCGGGTCTCGCGCCCAAGCGAGAGCCCTACCAGCTCGCACCGCCTCCGGAACCGACGCCCGGACCGTCCTCCTCGAGAGCGGTCGCTCTCGCCGAGTACAACCCCTCGACGAGCAAAGGTCACGAGATCCTCTCGCAGGTGTGCCAGCAGACCGCGCAACCGCTGCGGTTAGTCGCGGTGAAACCCCGAAAGTACCCCAACAGACCGAGCAAGACGCCCGTGCACGAGCGGCCGTACGCCTGCCCCGTAGAGGGCTGCGACCGAAGGTTCTCGCGGTCCGACGAGCTGACGCGACACATCCGCATCCACACGGGCCAGAAGCCGTTCCAGTGCCGCATCTGCATGCGCTCCTTCAGCCGGTCGGACCACCTCACGACGCACGTGCGCACGCACACGGGCGAGAAGCCCTTCGCTTGCGACGTGTGCGGTCGCAAGTTCGCTCGCTCCGACGAGAAGAAACGTCACGCCAAGGTTCACATGAAGCAGAGGCTGAAGCGAGAGCGGCCCGGCGGCGGCCCCACGCCGCAGCTGTAGCGGCCGAGGCGACGGCGACGGAACGCCGCGACCCGTACACATTCCACAAGCGCGGCGCCGTGAGGTGTCCGCGCTCCCGGCGCCAGGCCCGGAGGCGCCCGGCTCGGCGGCGCTCAGCCCGGCGGCGACCGGGACGAGCTCGCTCTGCAGCGGCTCCGGATCGACGTCTCAGCTCTCTTCTGTACAGAAGTCTACGCGAAATCGTGTTGAAGTTATCTGATAATTTCATCGCTTAGGTAAATAATAAAATTGTCTTTAACGAAGCTTTATTAACTCTACACTTGTAAATCCACTGAAATTTATATATCTTTTATACGTACCTATTTGTAATTAAATATACGGTAGGTAGGGAGAGTTTAAATGCATCTATTTATTGTATTTCGAGGAAACTGCCTAAATAGGGGGAGTCAGCTCGCTGGGAACAAGAGTTGGGGGCTGTCGGTGGCTCGTCTGTTGCAGTGCGCGCGCGCGCGCGCCTTCCTCCTCGCCTCAAATCAGTCAGGCTAGCTGCGGAGGGACGGAGGCCGCGGCGGCAGCGCGCACGCGCCAGTTGTTGTAGAGGCGTTCGCCTAACAAATGTAGCGTTTTACCTAAATCCATCTGAAGCCGCGCGCGCGAGTACGAACGAAACATATCGTTTTAGGTTTGAAACGGAATGCCGCACGCAGCCGTCGTGGCGTTCAAGCTGTTGCTGCTATACCTAGTACCTACTTCGCCGTAGATGCTCTGTTGTTTCACCGATTCCATGCTGGCAGCGAACAACTCCAACGAATGTATATAATTAGTGTAAAGAGCGAACGTACAACATTTCATCAGGACATAACTTAATGAAAGGTGAAACTTTGAAGGTGTTTTTTTTTTATTTCGGAGACACGGTAAGAAGGCAGTCGAGCTGGCCGGATCTATAGTACACACTTGTAGGTATATGTTACAAATCATGTATTTTAGTGAAATGAACGTGAAATCTTGTGCCATTATGTTTAAGTTACGTGAATCGTAGAGAGCCCGGCCTGAAGTGCGCTGGGCTGCCGGGTGGCTGCCGGGGGGCAGGCACTGGGCTGCCGGGGGGCAGCCACGCGGCCGCCGGCGTCAGGAGGCTCTGCATTATATATTTCTAGTCGATGTGATCATTCGAAGCGAAAGCCCAGTACGACGTGTGTCCAATCATTTTCGATACTTTTTGTAACTCTCGATATGTTTTCATCGATTTTTCTCGTGCTCAATTCAATATTTTGTAGAAAGTTTTGCTCAAAACGTTCCCTCGCTGAACTCGTTAGGAACTAGCGTGATCTTCTGCCATGGCGTACAAAACGAGATTATTTTATATTGTTAAACTGGAGCTTCGCGAGTGCCATAGGAACGTCACCTCAGCGACACTAATTCTATGTATATTGTTACAGCGTTCAGTGGTTTTCAGGTTATTGAAATCATATTTTTGTCGTTATAGTTTTAATGTAGAGAATTGGTAAGCGATATGTAGGGCGTTTTAAAATATGATCTCTTAATGATTACATATAAATAAATTAATTTGAATGTTACGATCTGCGTTATTCGTACAAATAATACTCATACGATTCTTTCTTTCAGCTCTGACGTACAAAATGCATAGAGGTGCGTAAAATGCGCCTTTTTCTTTGTTTTGTCTGAAAATGTCTGAATAGATAAGATATTATTATCTCAACAACTGAGCACAGACAAATTATTAATAAAACTTTAAACGACTTTCGTGCAAAAATTGTTGTTAAATATAAGTACCTAGATAATTGTTAAATAGATAATACCTATAGTTATATGTAAATGCTGACGACATAATGTATATGTAACTATTTATATCTCGATAATTTATATTAATACATCTTTCTTATACATATAAACTGTATACGACATCCGAAATAGGACAGTCGACACCTTCTTTGGATTTTCGTTGTGCAATTCCGGGCTTAAAGTCCAAACTGTGCGTTTGCGAGCCACAAAATGCATAAGCAGGGTGGTCTTAGACCTGATGAGACGTATATTGTACCTGCTCGAAACCGACAAAGTGAAATTGTAAAACAATGTACGACGTTGCCTTCTAAAGGAAATCATGCTGTACATAATAATATACCTAAATATAATAATATATATAAATGCATATATCTTCTACGTAATTACTACAATTGTTTAATAGTTTTGTTAACTGAATAATTGATAACTATCTCTCATTTGATAGGATCGTTTTATACTGTTCTAATTTATTTTATTAAAAGTGTCCATGCATTCCTCGCGACGAACTTACGAATGGGCAGAATTCAATTTGAGGATCAGTATAAAATTATTCTTCTAACATTTCGTGATGGCTATTCTTCGGTGATATTTCTACAGGGTGCGCTTCTCTAGAGCTTTCTGTTTAGGCGTGCGTCGCGCCCGACAATAATGTCGCTTTTATTTAGAATTGCCTACCCAATTAGACGACGCGCCACTGAAAGCTTCGGTCGCGCGCTTCGAAAGCTCTCAGTGGCGCGCCAGTGCTCAGCCAATATGCCGTCAGCACATTTACAAAGTACACTCTATTGGTGATTGATTGTTGACTCTGTGGTACTCCGAATTTTAGAAGTCTCTTTTAAAATTGGGGGTAAATATCGCGCTACTGTTCGATAGATGCGAGAACACCTCCGGCCTAAATATAGACGGCTAGCGGTAGATAGGTTAACAAAATCGGTCGTTTAGCGGCTTCAGTGCAGTTTACATTCGAAAGTATTTATAGTGACGCGGAACCGGTGCAGATCGACAAGCTACGTCTCGGCTCGGGACTGCACTGACGCCGCTAACTATACAAGTGTTCAAGTTTTATACGGAGAGAAATTGGTCGCCAAAATAAGACTACACTTTTTAGCTAGGGGGTTCATTTGCGCCTAACGTTAACGTTTACAATGAATGGGTGCGCCGGCTGGGAGAGTACGGTTGACGAATTTGTGAGTTTGTAAAATTGTGAGATATTTTCGATGTTGTTGTTGATGTTTGGTGTCGAGATAGATTAGTTCCTAACTTGACGCTTGCGGCGCGGTGCGGCGTGGCGCGGCGTGCGCGCGCGCGATGCGGTCAGGCGGGCGGGGCGGGTCGAGCGGGCGACTGCTGCGCGAGCTGGAGTTTACCAGCAGCCAGCAGCTAGGATAACGAAACCGGTTGTGACTAAATTGTTTAAACTAGAGTTGGTTCGAGTAGAGTCGCCTCGCAACGCGCACGCCGCCGCCGCTCCGCGCGTACACACCGCACGTTACGAAACCCCTTCGCACCTTCTCTCTTACTATCCAGTTGGAAGTGTGTGGAATTAACGTCAGCAGCTCGCTCGTGTACATACCTACTATTGTTCTGTTTACCAAATTAAATTAATTTATTCCTTAGGTTACGCGAAAATCGAGAATACCTAACGTTAGTGGTATGTCGTTAATTCATTGAAACATCTGTTAAAATTCACTAATTATTATTAATATTTTAATTAATATTTTGTAAATACACCGACTAAAAATTATTTTAATGTGTATATAAGAGAAAGAAAAATTTTTATTTAATATCATAAAAACACCTAAGGTGATAAATACAAAATTGTTGAAAACTCAAAACACCCACTTTTATTTCACCTCCTTTTTCACCTACTACCTTCTAAATACATGTTATATCTTGATTTAACCAAAAATAAGTTCAAGACATGCCAGAATTTTCACACTAATGCTTTGACGGAACCAAGTTAGAAGGTACCTAAAACCAGCACACATGATTATGCTGTCCCATCCCAGGATATCTTTAAGGACGCTGCAGAAGCAATCGTTTCTTTCTCAGGCAAAATTTTCTCGCCTCATATAAAAATCGGATAATTTTTTTATAGATAATTATAAATGGCCCTGTTTGTATGGCATTCACCTTTATTTGAGTTTTCCTTGAAAAACTGATAACAGTGGTCTATTAGGCCAGAGACAGGCTGACGATGTGCAAACTATAAGCAAAATCGTAAGGGTCGTTTTTGAGGAAATCGACTATAAACATGAAATCTGTATGGCAGCTACCGTTCTTTTTATGAATGAACACACTAAAAAAATACGTCTGGACAAATTAATTAAACTCTTAAATATGATTTTTTAAGGAATTCGATTCAGCAGTTTAGGCACTAAGTCAGCGCACACACATAAAAAGAACTCGAAGCTCTAATTTTGTATGGAGAATTTCATAAAAATGTCCTATTTTATATGGAAGCTACCTTTTTTACAATTTTCCCAGGAAAAAAAGTAGGTAATAGTAACCTATTAGGGTAGGGACAGGTTGACGAACTGCAAAATATAAGCAAATTGTTAGAGAGGTTTTGGAGAAAAACGACTACATGCAAAATATTTGTATGGCAGCTACCCTTATTTTTCGAATTAAAAACAAAACCAAAAAAAAATACCCTCTTACGATGTGTGACGAAACTCTTCCATGTGAATTTTGGACAAATCTGTTTCAACGGTATAGGCGCAAAGTCGACGGACATACATCCACACACACACGCCCTAAAGCACGTATTTTTTTTCTAACTCACTTCCTTGGATCTTTGATGGATACAGACCTCAAAATCAGTCGAAATCACAATTTAGCAATTTTTAACGATCGCAGTACTTCCTTTCTCCTTACAGTCGTCGCTCGAAGGTAAAAATGAATTTAGGAAACTCTAACAGCATTGGAAGGCTAAAATAAAATTAATAACCTACACAAGAGATATTCTGACAGTTTGGCAACTTTTTAAGAAGCTTAGGAAAGCTACTGATACCTTTTGACAATGTAGCCCAAAATAACTAGACCAGGGCGGTCATTCTACCGAAAAAACACCTAAACACGTAAAATTATTCGCACAGTCAGGGGCGCCGACTTGATAAAAATATTGGGGGGCTGTATATTCCAAAAAAAATGTAATTCCAACCCGACGGGCTGTGGTTATTCATATTTATTTTTTTTATTTTGAATTTTTTTCAAGCTGATAAATTATTGGGGGGGCTCTGCCCTACTGACAATAACATTGGAGGGGCTCAG
>WYDE02000003.1:54238-64397 GCA_009867175.2 Adela reaumurella | reverse complement strand
AAGCAATCTCTTACAGCCAACCTTTGGGTGATAAAGGCTTAAGAATAGAAATGTAGTTTTAATTATATATTTTTTTCTCTGATTTTATGCAATGCTGGTATGTACAAAAACTGCGACGTATTCGCTTTCGCGATTAGATTCCAAATAACATTAAAGAGACTTTTCTTAAAGGTTGAAGTTTGATTTATTCATATAATCAGGAATTCACGATAAAGGAGTTTTGTTATGACTTATAGGAAAAACAAGTTTTCTTTCGAATTGTACAAAATTTATTTCGTCCAAATAATACTGAAAGACAAATACAAAGTCGACGTGGATATGCTAACTACAAATCGTATATAAATTAAATTATAAATAAGTTTCTCATGGTAATGCTCAGTTCAAAACTTAAACAATACATTTAATAAGTTACAAATAAATAGACTAAGTTTCTAATCAATCTTTTCAAATATTGTTTGAATTTTTTATATTGTACAATAGTTTTTCTGATTCTAAAACTCTGTTAGTGAATACAGTCACTTTTGTTTAGTACCTGACGGGATATTCTATACATGAAACGAATATCTTTCTGGCTTAGGTCGATTGCAATAGTGCGAATTTTTCAAATTTACATGGTTTGTTACAAAAATCGTTCAGTTTCAAATAATGCATTCTCCTTAAGCTCTAGTCACGTACTTAAAAACTTATTACAAAGTAAAATATAAATACTTTATGCATAACTTGATGATTATGAAATAATAGTGAGAGTACGGGCACAGGAGCCCAGTTGCCACTGAATGTAGATAGATCTGACATCTCCGATGCTGTACACCCTCAAGTATATGCATCATATAATATACATTACATTATAACATATCCAATACTAATTTTAAGTACCTACACATACATAAAATGTAGTGTTTTGAAATTTGTGTTTGACACAAAAACAAGTATTGTCTATTAAGCCACTAGTGTGTATTTATGTAAATGTACATAATGTTTAAAAGGCACAACGAGGCAAATAAATTAAATACTTTCTTATCTTATAATTAATATCTCATTTTAACATGGCACAGTATTCTAAACGATGTACATATTTTGTAGTTTGATGAACACTATTGTTATTTAGGTAGGTATGTGTAATTTTTGTAATAAAACCTGTTTAATGTTGTGTAAAATTGTGAAAAATATCGAGGTATTATTGCCCTGTGTCAGTCACTTTCTACGACGAAAACGGCTTCTTTCGGGGCTACATATTTATACAGTAAAAATAATAATTTAAACTTTAAGTAGAATCAGCAAACGGTGTTCGCAGACAAGAGAAATTAATTTATATAAATAATAAAGTAAACATGACCTTATCTAAAACGAATTCAAATACTTAATTATCTGTACAAGGAAACAATAAGTGCAAACGAACGTAAGTTATTGGCAATGTCACTTAAGTCTGGACAGGTAATTTCAAACATAAAATGAAATTATTAATCGCGTCATATTACAAACTACAAATAAATTAATATTTAATATCACAGATAAATGTACCCATGAAACATCTCTTCTCAACAAATAACAAATCTCACACATCAACAGTAATCGTCTGCCTTCGTCGAATTGAAAAGCGCAATAAAAATCGGCAAGTCATTAAATAGGAAATAAATAAAGATAATAAGTTACTACGACCTAAAATTAAAACTAGAGAAGGAGCGACGAGAAAGTGATCAATGCATTACTTTAACTTTTCTTCTCTGTTCGAACTGCTGCCGCCACTTCCTGCAGAACACCTTGTCCTTGAGATTGGGGAGACCGCACCTGAATGCCCTCTTCCAGTTTTTGAGGGTCTTTGTGTAGGCTCTGTAGGCGAGGGCGTCCTGCTCCATTCGCTGGCTCTGGCTGACGTTCAGGTGGAAACCCAATTTTCCCATCACGGCTGCGTTGCACGTTGAGATTATGTCCGGGATGCAACGGTTGAATTCTCTCATGCCGTCTTCGAGCTCGGTGACGAATGAGCTAAGGTTGCCCTGGTGGTAGTGGATGGCGCGTTTGCGGTCCTCGGGGTCGGAGGAATCGATGACCTCATCGTTTACCTTCTGGAGACAGTCGAAGAGCATTTGGAAGTTCTTCATGTTCTTGTGCAGCTTCGGGACAAGGAGCTCGAACTGTAACAATAGAAATCATTTCGTTAGCATTGGAATGCATAAATAACAATTTAATTAACTTTAGTTTCAAACTATTCCTTCTAACACATCAATTTTGTTACGTAAATACTTCGTGTTTGAAATGTCAATATATTTTTTTTTAATAATAACGAATAATCACTAACAAGAACTCGATTGTCGTTTTCTTTTAAATTAGTGACAGTGTTTCTTTTGATAACACTCTGAATGCTGTGACAGAACTAATAATGTGGACCATGCGCCAATCGAGTACGAGAACATGTACATATTAATATTCTCGGCTCAATCGAATGCGAAGTTCACGGGTGGCGTGAGGGTAAATAAGACTATGAAATGGAAAGGGTTGCGACCGACAATGATTTATTACGACATTGGTGGCAACATTGCAGGCCTCCGTAAACATTGTAGTGCAACAATGCTTGATGAGCCACAATAAACATGAAATACTGGCCAATCTGGTCCCTCCTCCGCGACGCGCCACCACCGCGGTACCGCGCTCATAAAAACTTCTTTTATAAAGCAAGGACTTGCAATAATGTTTAATAAACATAAAATGGTATTTTCTGAGACTGTCAGAAAAGACTATTCTGAATTGAATTGAATTTACTACTGAATTGAATTTAACTTAATACTGAAAATTACTGCTGAATTGAAATTGAATTTACTACTGAATTGTGTCATGTAGCAGAAAACTACTAAAAATAAGTTCACATGTTATCAATACCTATAAAAAAAGACGTACTGAATGCCTAACCATTTAATTTGTTGCTATATAATGTAGAAAATTTTCCGAATAAATAAGATAAAATTCTAATTTAAAAAATGAAGAAAAATACACAATAAACATTTGTTGAGGATATCCGTCAATACATGAGCATAAAAGAGGGAGTAGGGATGTCCTCGTGAACTCACGAAATCCAAGGAGGGGTTCAAAATCTAGTAACCCTTTAATACGTACTTGAGAACCAGGCTGTTAGCGATGTAGAATTTGAACTATTCGTTTCAACTGGTGACAATTCTAAGATTATGTACTAACTAGAGACGAGAGCAACACAGGACGGACGAGCATATTTCTCGGAAACATACATTCGATTAACCTCAATAATTGGGGCCACAAACATTTAAAAATAACACCCAATTACTTGGAACAACGGGGATGCCAAACAGTGTAATTTCCTAAATGCACAAATTTATCTTTCCTAAATATGTTATAAAATCAACCATACGTAAACAACTTTTAATTTTGAAATCGAATGTGTCGCCATAAAATTCACACGTAATTTCTATGAGGTAACAGCACCTTTGTTATTGCGTCAAAGCTGTCTGAAACTTTAAGTTTCACGACGAACAATCCATTCTCAATGGCTGCTTCTAGGTTCACAGCTTTCGCACGGGGTCTCGAAATGGTATTTAAGTTCTTTATTATCAATAAATCTATTCAGTTAGAAGTGTTAAATCCTCATACAGTTTAAGCTACCAGTGAGTCAAATTGGAGACGACTTTTGAGGCCGAGGTCGCCTCGCTACATATTATTGCACGCTTCTTTGTTGTCGCACTGTAAGAGAGGTTCAAGTCACAACACATAAGCTTAACTTAATTCTTCCATGTTTAGTTCATTGCAAAAATGTGAAAATTTGACTACCTCTTCTGTTTATATCTCATTTCGCCATCTTTGTTAAAAAAGAGCAAACGTAGGTACAAGGAGTACTTATTATTTTGTATATATCTTATTTAAAAACTATAAGGGTTCATAACGAGGTTCATAATTTTCGGAAAAAGAATCGGATGAAAAGCCAAGACCATCCACTATGGATATAAAATAATTTATAACCAAAATAGTAAGTATAAAAAATATCCTATGCATCCATCAGATGAGCATATCGAATGTGCATAGCATTTTTGGGCATAGTTAAACACCAATCAATACTAACAATTTTATTTTTATATAAAATGACCTCGGCCGATAAGTAATTTTAATTAAAAAATCTAAATTTGACATTCTAATTACAATTCTAATTGTATACCCTCGCTCGATTCGTGTGAAAATGATACCAAACTTAACATAGTAAACTTTTTCATTTATTCAGATATTTCCGCAATAAGCTGGCCGAGCGCCCTCTGATTTTCTTCGCAGTATTTCATAAATAGGTTCCATAGAATGACCTTTGTCCAAAACCGCATCAATTTCTGATCAGCCTTTTCAGAGATAAATGTTAATAGACATACACACATCCCCACACACAAACAAAAAATGTCTCACCGCAAACGCATAGACCAGCTCCTTGCATCGGGGTAAAAACTCAGAAACACCAAAGTTCCATAATTCACTTAGTTCAAAAGACTCGCGAGCCTCGGCTCGGACGCGCCTGAAAAAGCTACAATACGCCATATATTTGCTTTAAAAAGCTCGACCTAACCTGTGAAACGTGTCGCGTACAAACAGCGTCGTCCCGGCATCATAAGTTCACATTCGTCTCAGTTCAAATAATGTGTTTTTAACATTTTGTGTTGTTTTGTTAAATCGTAAATACTGAGCAAACACTAGCGCGTACACGACCACTCAAATGCACTTTTGTCAACTAGAAAGCATTCCGGGCCATCAAAGAGTGGAATTGCCTCCTCAGTCATGGCGATTTGTGTCGCCGCTCGTGATAATACTTCACTATGGGCAGCCGCACTGCAATGTTTACCAGTATGAACTGAACCCACAGTTCAGGCTTTATTGCACCTATGCGTTCCATATAATAATCAGACTAATAATTAAAAGCGAAACCATCTAGGTTTGTTTGATACGTATAAACTCAAAAACTACTAAACCGATATATTTCGAATTTTTAATTATTAATTTAAATATTTGTAGACGATTTTATTTATTCATATTAATTAAAGTATAATTTTTTATTCACAAAACACAAGAAAAATAACACATTGACAAAAAACTTTACTATTAACTAAAACTCCCTGCTGGTTTTAGCATTTAACCACTTGAATTTTTTATTTATTCGTAGGCTGTTTTTTTTTTTACTTTTTATCACACTCGGGTTTTAAGTTTTAAATATTTTTTTTTATTTTTTGGAATTGGCTTTCCCAGACTTATACTTATACTTTAAATTTTTCGAGTAAACCAATATGGCGTCTATCGTCCGCCATTTCGTTTTACCTAAAACATGACGTATCTTACGATATGTCTCCTTACCAACCCGTACGTGAAAATCTATACGAAAATCATTGAAATCGACCCAGCCATTTTTTAGTTACTATACACACACAAACATACATATACACACGTTACAACCAAACACATAAACATCCTAGCTCCTATTCAGGTAATAAAATCCAAATTAATGAGTAAGAAAAATAACAAAGAAAAAGTCACTTCAAAACCAGAGCGTCCACACTATTGTATCATCGACGAGGTAAAGCTCATTTGACTAGTATTTAATTTAAAAATTATTCATAAGTCAACGTAAGTTAAGACGAAAGAAAGATCACTTGAATTCTAACGCTTTACGTGCTCATCTCCAAATATTTGCATTTTCTAAGGACGTATCTACGAAGTTCGTCTCCATGCGAGCGATGTTTGATCGTTTTATTATACCATATAATTTTTGTTTGCATGTTTTTTTATTAACCGTTAAACAATCAACCCGCCTTGTTTCACTCTCGTGTTTTATTATATATTATTTGAATGTCTATCTAATTAAAATGTCTTACTTATTGAACACAGACTTTCTATTATTTCCTATTTAATTTTTTTTCAGATGCCTTCCTTTTGCTTGTTATTTTTAGTTAGTGTGTGTGTTTTTATGTAGATATACTAAGAGAACTCTTCTAAGTATTTCTAGAGAACTCTTCCATGTCTAGACATTGAGAAGGAATTTGCACAGGCCCCGGATTCTTAGAGTTTCTTGCGAGAAGCGGCGACTGTGGCGACGACAACGGATAAATTGTACAAGGGGCAATCATGGAAGATCCGTGGGGGCAATGCCTACTGCTTGTCGACTCGTTCGAGATATCTTTTTTTTCATGATTTATAGAAATTACTTGCATAAGTAGTTTGTATTTGGGATGACAATGCGGCCCGTTGTGAAAACTGAGAGTTTCGTGACAATGTGTTCACCTTTGGTTAAGAGAGATAAATTATCCATCTGCGTATAAAACTGTTTTTTCTGAAGTTAATATTACATCCCATGATGTTTATGTTGTTATAGTTAGGGAAATTTTTATTTTAAACGTACCCACATGACACACGATAAACTCCTATGTCAGTCTCCAAAAAAAGTGATATTTATGTATATATATATATATTTGATAGAGAAACAATTCTTTCAACATATTTTCATAGTTTTTGTAATGGTTAAAATCACGATGAGGTCACAATTATCTGCATATGTTTGAGCGGCCATAGATTATGGACAGACATAATCAACGATGTCAAATCCGAAGCTTTAGTTAGGGGGTCCCGATCGCGTGAGCCCGTAGAAATCGCGAACTGTTCATCTATGCAAATTTCTTCGAAACGCGACCAGCAAGTTGGTGTGGTTTTTTATTGGTCCGAAGGTTTGGCTGAGCGGCTAACTATACCTCACGTCAGCCTTTCGGACCGAAGTGGGCGTAAACATTTAATAAATTATCGCCTACTTCACCATTATTGAGACGCCGATAGAAAATCCATTCCTTTGGATGAAAATTTCGGTGTCTGCCTCCTTAACGAATTATTTTGCATGATGTCATTTTCGCGAATAGGAATTTAAAGTATTTCAATTATTCCTCTCGCTTTATCATTACCTGTTAGGCGCTGTTATTATTCACGCGATTGAAATTTGCGATAACGCGTAACGACGCGATAACACTTGTAATGAATGTCACCGTTGGTTCACTAGACTGGGCTAGTTCTAGATTTAGACACTATTACTTGTCGCATCATTTTTCCGTACTCAATAATAACTGTCTTATTACCTGTCAGATTGAAGGTAAAGAGAATTACAAACAGGCGTCCTCGTAATTTGGTACCGGCGCGGCGAACGTTCATTTAACGTCCCGGCCGCTCGGAGCGAAACCGACTAATGCATATGAGAAACTGCAAGAATGAATGTCGGAAAATAATAAAAACAAAGAGAAAAACGTTAAAATATGTCGGAACAGAAAATAAAGGACGAGTGGGAGGGCCCAGCACACCCGACGTCGTCGACCGGGCTTGTTCATTCATCTCGAGAGAGCCGCCATCGCCAACAGCCGCGCCGCGCCGCGCCTGCCATTCGTGGGCTGATCTATCTCGACTTGGCGAAATACGAAAATAAAAAGAAAGTTACATTTAATTAAAATCAAGGAACGGCTTGCCTTGGAGAGTAGTCAAAATTTAAATGAGAATGATGCACTAAGTAACAAGAATTTGAATACTCACTCTCTTGACAGCTCCTCCGTGGTTGTTCCGGACGATATCCACGAAGTTGACTTTGGGAAGCCAGGCTGCCTTTCCAGTCGCCTTGCGTTTCGTTTCATTGAGGCTGTTCTGCTCGCTGGCAAACTTGGAGAGCATGTTGGTCAGTCTTTTCTGAATCTTGTGCATTCTGACGGCGAAGAGGCCAGGCTTGAGGGTGGGATCTTTGGGAGTCCTGCTGCCTTTTCGCGCCTCTGCTAGGGGCTCTAGTCTGTGTTGGCAGCCGCGCGCGTGCCGCCGCTTATGTTTGGGTGCTCCGTCAGCCATTGATAAGCACATTGCGATAATGACTAGAACGATGATGACTCTCAATGGCTTTTTGGTGGAACCTGTAACAATGATAATTTTTCGATTAAAAACACTGCTGTATAACTAAATCATAAATTATAATATATATAAATATAATTACTGCATCACCAACGAAGAGATGGACAGAAATTTCAATTAGGTGGGTATACATATTTATTGAATTTGATATAGTTCCTATGTTCCGGTGTGAGCTGTAGAAACGTGCTGAAATTAATGGGACTGGATCGCGATATATATATACTATAATCTGATGACGCTCTATATAAAATTGTCTCAATGGACATTCCAGACGTAGGTATCTCAAGCGTGAGCTCCTGTAATGATATACAAAGTCACATAAAAAAATAATAAGCGTCGTGGCCATAAAGGCAAAACACGATACTAACAATCTTCATCTCGACTTTCTCGTCATTAAGGCTGCGAAGAGGAACAGTAATGCTTTTTTGTCGATTTTCGTAAAATAACCCAAGGTGTTCGATAAGTGCCTGGTCTGCACTTTTGCTTAAATTACGTTCCGTCAATATTACGTTGATGATCGTACGAGGTATGTAAAGGAAAGGTCAAATATTTGGCTATCTTCTAAATTTTGCTTTTAACTTCTTCAACATGTTTATTGCGTTAAAAAAATTAAACCATGAATCTATATACCATGGCTCAATATGGAGAATGAAGCTACTATGTTTGTACATGTATTAATATCACATGGGATTACTTGGTCAACAAAAAGTCGCAATATTACCCCAAAAGCAATTTTAGTTAGTATTTTGCATGAGGTATTCTGAGATTTTGCAAAGTTTTATTGACCAAGACCTGCCAATTCCAGTTTATCTTAATTACAATACAGCCATTACTGTTTCATTATGTATAATACTGCAATATACGAAATATTATTTTTTACCAGGTTTCCCGTCACATTTCCCTTGGTTTCTTACATAAATAATTTTCAGTAGAAATTCCCATTAAGCCTATAGAAATTATTAATAAAAAAATATAAAATAAAATTATCCCAGTCGTCTGAATATTCCGAGAATCGCATGTGTGGATGTATCTTGCTGATTGAAATCCCGTCATACCGTTTTCACATTCCTTTTCAAATTATTAACTCAAAAAAAAACAAAAGGCACGACGAGGTAGATTTCCGTGATTTACTTCTAGATGCATACTTAGTTTAGGTATATGCATCTTTCGTTAATGTTAACGGTTCAAGAAAAACGTGCGAACGTCCGAGTACGATTGTTATTGGTTTCTTCGTTTGCTACACTTGCTACTGCAGTGTTAACGTCTATTATAGGTTGTTATCCGCAATTTCCTTTGTCGGATTTTAGCCGCTCTTCGCCGGAGGGCGCAAAATCAACTGTGCTGTTCATTATTTTAAAAGTTTACCGGAATGTTTTAGTGTTCGAAACTGGAACCGGAGTCAGAGTGACGTTACTTGCATTTTGAATATTCATATTGTTTTGCTTCTCTCAGTTAGTATTCAGATAAATTCACGTATTCAAGAGAACAGATCGATATTCTGACCGCCGCAATACTTTACTAGGAGATCATATGATTTACATGACTACATTCACTTTAACATAGCAATTTTGTGTTCATTAGAAGTTCTAATACTTACTGAAACATGTATAAGGTTTAATTATCATTGTTCTGCACATTCTCACTCGGCACAAATGCGTATATTCTTATTGCAAATACAAAGAAGTGGGCCCTCTCAGTATCGGCTGATTGGTCATCGATCATTGTGTTTGGAGAGCGTGGCGTCGTGGTCGCGGCTACAAGAAGATCACCGCGTCATTCATCTCATTCAAGTTAAACCTTATTGTTTATGCACAAACAATTAGTAATGTCGGCACACCGCAAAATGACTGAACTTCATACTACTGCAATGATAAAATTATATTTACACAACCCGCAATTGTCCATACGATGGTCTTTATCCTTGTGCTACATCAAAAATTTGAAACAATTGAACTTTCACGTATTCTACAAGAGTCATTGTTTTGGCGTAAAATGACAATCAGAAAATGTTATTGAAGGAAACCAAGTATTTGGCAAGGAACGTTTCAAAATTTTATTATTATAAGATGATTCCGAATGGGGCGTACCGTGTGGGGGAGGTACTTAAAAGAATGACCCCACTGCATCTCTTCCCATGCATGTCAGCCTTAATAGCTCAGTGGTGCAGAGGGTCAACTGTCGCTATTGCTTGTTAAGCAACGCTGGGTGCGGTCAGTACTTGGATGGGTGACCGCTCGAC
>WYDE02000002.1:61026-73421 GCA_009867175.2 Adela reaumurella | reverse complement strand
CCCTTTAGCACGGCATCTTGTCCTTATCCCTTAGTCGCCTTTTACGACATGCATGGGAAGAGACGCAGTGGGGTCATCCTTTTAAGTACCGGCCCCACACGGTACAAGTACCTACTTATGTCCGTGGATATTTGACTTAGAAATAAAGAAAGAAGAAAGAAAAAATGTTTATTTTTTTCCACGAATACACAACATGCACTTTATCAGAAAAAAAAAACACATAGTAATGAAGGAAAAAAAAGGCCTTGGCGCAGCCTATGTCACGCACAGCCTCCCTCACTCAATAGTGAGGTGGTGTGCGTGACGCTGATTTTAAGCCCACTCGGAGAAGAGTTTAACTTACGTAAAAAGTTACCGATTCCCATTAATTCTATAATAAATTGTTAGAAAACAATTGTCTTAAAAGATGCAAATGCTCGTAACCATAAACTACGATAAGTCAAAATTAAAATATTTGTTAAAAATGTATTTTTCGAGGTTTTTTAAAATTTATTTTTATGTTCCACTCCATCGTTAAAAAACCATAAGACAATGGAATTCGAGCAAACTCCAGAAAATTTACTGTTCGAATTGTTTACAATTCTTTGAAATTTTTGACTTGTCATATTTTATGGTTGCGGCAATTTGCGATTTTTAAGACCATTTTTTTACCAATACAATTTATTGTAAAAAAAAATTATAGTGAGAATCGGTAACCCCGTAATTAAATATCCACGGGCGTAAGGATACGGCCTTTGGTAAGTCCGGGTTTTTATGGGTGTTTAAAATCGAGACCAAAAATTCTGCGCAGCACTTTAGTCAATAAATAGCAAATAGGATATTATATTTGATCTAAAACCAATAACTGATCAGTTTAAACGTATGTTTATTTATGAGAGCACCAGAAATCACCGTAGCTTATTCATATTTAGTGAATAATGTATATTTCTAAACTTTAATATTGGTGGAGTGTTGGCCCTTACACTGATGTACGGGAGTGAAAGTTGGGTATGGCAGACAAAACATGAAAGCGGAATAAATGCTGTGGAAATGCGCGTGTTGAGGAGTATGTGTGGAGTCACAATGAAAGACAGATTGAGAGATTGTGGTCTGAAAGAAGATATAGTTACAAGGATTGATAAAGGAATGCTTCGGTGGTTCGGTCATGTTGGAAGAATGGATAATAGAAGATTAACGAAAGAAATTTTTGTAGCGAATGTGAGTGGAAGAGTCGGGAAGGATCGCCCTAGACGCACGTACCTAGAACAGATCGAGTATGTGCGCCAAAAGGGGTAAGAGCGCAGTACCCGTAACCTACGAGCATGTATGAAGAATATTATGAGCGTGCCAGAAGCGGTAGGGGTATGTTAGGTTCGTGGCGCGTGGTGATCCGTTGTCTCTGCCTACCCCACTGGGAAACAGGCTTGACGTTATGTATACAATATAAAAAAATTAGAAATAATATTTCGTGAAAACTGCCTAGAATATTCTCGTTATTACTTTATATATTTTTTTGTATATTATTTTACCGTTTACAAAAGAACGACACTAGTTTTACAAACGAAAGTTCGACTACAACCCTTATTGCTACTGTGGCAACGACAGCAATAAAAAATCTATTACCCCCGGAGATTACTGACTCGTGAGTTTAATTGCAGCCACCAAGACGGTTGGTCACAGCGGAACTGTACGACTGTGGGAGAGTACTCAAGAGGAGTTAAATTAATAACCTTCGTTTGCTGCGCAGTCGAGCAAAAAGACTTTTGTATGATAAAATCCAAATAAATTAGTTACGCAGATCACTGAGAGACTGACTGATTCTGCACGCAGCGTCTACATTTTTTTTAAGGAAACTGACACGGATGGCTACATCACCTAATGCACCAGTTCTTCAGGTACCAGTGATGTCAGCCTAAACACCTTGATGAGATATGTAGGTGGTGCCATGTCAGCACTTCCCACAATTCCAGCCGGCTACACTAAACTCGCCTACAACCGGCTTAATATCACTAGAGTGAGTGAAAAGATTTCAGCCAATCGTATGCGTTAACGCACTCGAGATCACTCGAGACCGTCAGTCTGATTGGTTGAAATCGTGGCGATGTCTCTTCACTCGCTCATGTGATAATAGCACGGTAGACCCCCTGAACAGAAAACACGAACTATGTTTCACAGACGCTTAGACCGACCTTCATTCAGTCTGGTGGTACCAACCCGGGCGGGTTTAACCCTACCACCATGTAAGGAGAGGGAAGGGACCTTCAGTTTAACATGGAGTCCGAACCACGACCAGCGTCAATACCATACCAATCCAATACCTGATCGCGTTCGGCAGTGCTTAACTTCGGTAATCAAATACCTAATATCGCAAACACTGAACCACCTATGCTGATAAGTGATTAGTGGTGCATAGCTGCTGACACTCCAGTGAATTTAAACACTTTGAGGCAGCACACCTTCAAGCCGGTTGGTCACTGTGGAATTGTATGACCAAATCCTCTCATTTCAATACCCTGTGCTCAGCAGTAATGGCTGCATTTTCACGTTCCAAAAATGTTAGATAATAAAATATGGTAAAAATTGGTGAGGGTGACCAAACATGTGGAAGAGTCGAAGGGGGCCACCCTAGGCGAACATACCAGGACCAAATAGGTAACCTTTTACGGAAGGAGTTCGCAGCACCCGTAACCGGCTTACATGTGTGAAGAGATGAATGACTGTGGATGAAGCAACGGATGTATGTCGGGAACGTGGTAAATGTCGCTCAATTGTTTCTGGCTATCCCTCCGCGGAAGAAGCGTGATGGTATGTCTGTTTAATAGTTTTCTGTAAATTGTTTGTTTTCTTACACTAGAATTTTTCTTATTATTTTTTACAATCCAGTGCGATTACACCCACGAATAAGAGCCAGCAAAAACTTCAGAAGAACCCCCTCGCACCGCAGTGACTATGGGCTTGTTTTAAATTTAAAAAAGTTATATCTACTTTCTTAGACGTATACAAGGGATTATATTAATACAATGTTATTAGTTTATAAAAATATATTCGATTATAACGCTTAGCTCTAGAATAGTAAGGTGGCCCTTGAAAGAGAGTTCAAATATTTGTGTGTTATACAGTAAAACACGAAAGAGGAGAAATTAATTATTTCGGAAGTAAAAAGTTTTCACTTCCTGGCAACACCTAACGTTCCCTAAAGCTCTCTGTTCTATGTGCAGTCGACTGTCGGTCCGCCCAGAGGCCGGTATATAGTAATAGATTTTTGAGCTGCACATAGAATAGACGCTTGTGATTCGCAATCACCAGACTGCACATAGACAAACTTATCTTGGCAGCATCTTAGCAATTTCCGGTAGCAATAGTGGCGGACTTGGAAATATTAAATTTCAAGATGGCCGTGGGTTCGGGGTTTGTAAAGTTAAATGTTTTGTGTTGCTATATGAACAATGGTAGATCCCTCATAAATTTTCTACTCTTTTATGTCGCACTGTAAAGCTCTAACAAATGTAAATATATTATGGAATAAAAGAAATAAGTAATAACATACTTTTGACATTTAAAGAATTGTATTAAGTACGGGTCCACGTTGAGTCGTTGGCCGACCGCGCGCGCCATCTGGTCATACCGCATCTGCATCGACAGCTCCATTGTGAACCTGATCCAGAAGCATTACATCGTCACTTCAGCAGAAAGCAAACATATCCGGGCCGTTTGGTAGTAGAGGAACCCTAATGTCCAAAACGTTACACGAAAAATATAGTAAACAAACAAAATATTCATTAGTTTTTGTGCTTTACGGTTCTCCTTCACGGTGGCTTCGACAAAGTAAAAAAATATGGCTATTTCATTTAACACTCATACAAAAGAGGGAGACAGATTGTGAACAGGGCTTGCCACTTGGTTAATTGTTAAAATCCTGAGAAGTTACTCAGGAAATAATTTTTTATTTGAAATGTAGATAAAATATTAGCTATAGTAGCTAGTAGCTATAATATTGCATTTTTCAAATTGTGTTTCTAACATAGATATTTACGTTACAAATTACATAAAATGTGCTAAATTTAGAGCCTCGTAATTTTACAGTAAACACATTTTCAGTTTTCTAATTTTACAGGTAGAGGCCATCAGGAAGTTATGATACGTGGCAAATATGCACAGCTTTCTGCATTCATAGAGAAGTAGTAAGTAGAAGAAGAAGAAAGTGTGAAATTGGTGACACCAGCAACATCCGCTTCCGTATCATCACTTCTTGATCGATCTATAAAAAGTATTTGGTCTTGTAAATCAATTCCATAAAATGAGTGTTTGAGGAAGAATTTTGTATGGAGTACGACGATGTTACAGGTGGTAATATTAGTATCGTTGCACCTCAAATGTTTCAATCTCGTTCACTCGTTTCTACACTACATGAAAGATATATTTGACAGTTGAATTAGTGAGAGAGTTGCTCTCACAGCGTCACCTTTCTTCGTGTAATTGATTTTTTCCAGTAGATATTAGTGCGACCGGACAGATGACTCTATGCCACGTCAAATTAGATGTACCGGATTAGTTGGTTTAAATGTATCCCCATCATGTTACGCTTAGAGCGGTGGTAGAAAGTGGAAGGAGGACTGGCGTCACAGCTCACAGAACACCCCATAAATATAAACTGAGTTGTCTTAGTTGCAAAACGAGAAAAACAGTTTTACTAAATATTACCGGAGAGTTAAACAAAATGTCAAGCCACCTCTATTGTCATACGAAATAGCAGAGTTTGACACAAAACGAAAATTTCAAACTGTTTTCTATCGAATTTAGTGTTTTGATCGATACTTGAAGAAAAAATTGTAGATTTCACCTGACATGAGCTGACATAATATTTAACTAGTTTTAGGCCAAAAGTTATTATAGTTGTTTTGCAGCTAGACGACTGTGTATAAAAATCATAATAAGACTCTTAACTCTGTACGGATGGGAGAACCTCTAAGGATAGTTTCACGAATATCAACATGCAAAGTCTAGGAGTTAGAGACTTTTTCAGGAGTCTCCCAAAGGCCACATGTGCAAGCTCTAGGAGTGAGTCTGTAAGGGCATTCTCACAAACATCAGCAAGTTTAGGAGTTATAGCCTCTAAGGCCATGCTCACAAAAAAAAAGCCAACATGCAAGGTCTTGGAGTTATAAGAGTTTCTAAGGAGAGTCTTCTAAATGCCAACATGAAAAGTTTAGGAGTTGGTCTGTAAGGACATTCTCATAAACATCAGCAAGTCTAGGCGTTATAGCCTCTTAGGCCATCCTCACAAAAGCCAACATGCAAACTCTTGGAGTTATAAGAGTACCTTAGGCGAGTCTTCTAAATGTCAACATGAAAAGTTTAGGAGTTAGTCTGTAAGCACATTCTCATAATCATCAGCAAGTCTATGAGTAGCCTCTAAGGCCATCCTTACAAAAGCCAACATGCAAAGTCTTGGAGTTAGATAGTCTCTTAGTACAGTCTCCCAAGTGCCACACATACACAGTCTAGGAGTTGTAGTCTCTAAGAACACTCGCATATAGGCCAAAATGAGCTTAAAGCTTAAGCGCTTATATCACAACACTTATTTAGTTATTTTTTTATGTTTTCAATCATTTGTTTTTAAAAGTATTCACAGAGACAGCATTTACAACTTCACTGGGAGACTGTACAGAATCCAACAATCCAATTCCATGAAAGTGTTGGCAAGGATTCCACTTAGAGAGATTGCGATACAGCTTTTTCGAGTGCCCTCTCAAGTTTTAGTATTGGCAAGGGTGAACATGTCATGTCACACAATCTCTAAGTACAGTCTCCCAAAATCCCACATCTGCAAAGTCTAGGAGATAGATTCTAAGGACTGTCTCACGAATGCCACACATGCAAGGGCTAGGTTAATTAGAACGAGTAAACTCACCCAGGATCATTAGGCAGTGTCTTGTCGACAAACTGCACTTCGACCTTGTAGAATATGTACTTGAAGTAGTCCTGGCAGGTCGGCAGCTCGAGCTCCTCCCCGCGTGCGTCCTCGCGCTCAAACACGATGATGTCGCCATCCATCAGCTCGTCCAATACCTGGCCGCGTGCACACGACTCAACCCACGACGCGACCCAACCATCAACTTGCGACGGACGGTCGCATCCACTCACTCCTGTCGCTAAACTTTAATGCCTCCGAAAAGAGTTAGCTCTCACACACACTCCTTCTCTTTCAGACCCACTACGAGAGGCATTTCAGTTTTGCAACAAGTATACACTCAGTTAGGGTCGCTTTATAATCGTAAATTTGTAATGGACTTTTTAAATTTACACTATTCTAATGCTAAGACAACTCTCTCGACAGTAAGGTAAAAATATTTTTTGTACGTAATCTGTGAGCTTTGACACAGAGTATGTGTTGGCAGTCTTATTTTCACGCGGCAAACTCGTTCATGTTCAAATGACTAACTACCGTTTAGTCTAAGCTATCATTCTTTCTCTTGTGCACCTAAAGAAACTTTAGCGGCAGACGAATAATCACTTTGTTTTCGTATAAATTAATTGTACTAAAAGTTATAAGTTTTTTAACTTCTCCATTCAGTTTAAATATTTTACGTGGTTTACAGAATAAAATAGCTAGGTAAATTTATCGTGGACAATATCGGGGCATTGGATGACGTTTTCAGTCTAAATGGCACAAAAGCCCGACAATGATCTGTGCCAAAGGCTACAGATGACAATTTTTACTTTACTCCTTATAGAGTTGTAACGCTAAGAGCCTAGTGAAATTTTAAAAGGTCCATCAATTTCTTTATTCTACCCATTATTACAACTTGTAACGGTTCATTAGATATTTATAACAAACGGCATGTGACTGGAATCATTGCAACAGAGCCAAATTCATAGATAAAAAAAAAATTTAAAAATTCACACGTAGGTTTGTATATTGAATATATATTTGAATATGCCAAATTATATGCCGGTTATAAATTGCTTTTGTATAAATAAAATCCAAACTCGATTGTGATTTTTCGTTAGTGTCACAACTTACAAGCCAAGGGAGACAACATAACATTTCCTGGGTATGAGGCTGATTGTCCAGAAGACAGTCAGCATAAAACTCTTTAGAGCTGTCGTAGATTAGAAAAAAAAAAAACATTAATATATGTAATGTAATATAAAAAGTTTTCACAGAGAATACTGACAGTGTATTTATGTATGTAATATAAACATTGGACTTGAATTATGTTTAGCGAACCGTTTAGTTTAAACGGTTTTCAGGATTCCTTCTCAAAGGGACCCAAACTGAGTGTAACGAAATATGAGTTCACCATTGCTTGACAGACAACCGCCGGTTATTAAAAAACGCACATTAAACATAAAGTTGTGGGCAGTCACACAGTTAAATGTTCATTTGTATGAAAATGTGAATAAATTAAGTATATATATATATATACAAAAAAAAACTACTAAGATCTAGGAGGCAGGTGAAACACAAATTATTCTAAAACACCATTTCAATTTTAATGTTAAACAGTGATCAAATAGCTTCCAAAGACTATGAGCAAAATAAAATTAAAAGCTAAGAAAACATTGCGATTACATATTTTTAGCAAGTTGGCCCACAGCTAAGAGCTTATACTGTTCCAGACATTAGTGGCAAATAAAACTTTGTGGTGGGAGTTGAGCATGGACGCCGGCAGAAAAAATGCCCTGGGGGTGCAGTTTTAAGGGGGTAATCCCATATAACCGCCTGAAAATTTAGGTACTTTTGTTGATTTTTTCTCATTAATTTTTTAATTGCTAAAAACATTTTTTTTTAATTTTAGTGGTCCTTCGACGAATGACACATTGCAGCAATCTGTATACGCGATTTCAAGTTTATCGGTCAAGTACTTTTTGAGCTATGAACCAGCAGTTTTGAAAAATGTGAAACTGAGAAATACGAGTTTAAAGATTTACATAGTATGAAGATTTATATGGAAGGCATGCGTGCGGTGCGCTGTTTCGGGGATAAGAAGCTCAGCTAAGGCTCTGAGTTTTTATCTGTATGTTATTAGAATGACACGCTATAGTTTAAGCAAACAAGAAAATGTTTTGTTTGGACCCGCTCTCTACATGGGAGTCCCCCCTTAAGTTTTAACTACTTTTATAATATTATAGAGGTGTGCGCCGTTTGAAATAAGATCGGCGGCGAAGTTTGGACCGTTTTCTTTCGGCAGTGGCGGTGTAAACTAACTTACATAATATAAACACATTATTGGGTGAGCGACGTGATCCTGCAAATTTTAATGGATAATATTGAACTTGTAGGCCAAAATATTGTCAATAAAAAGGTTTTTTTCATTTCAATAGCTGCTATAGGTATCATGTTGATACCAGGATTCCCAAGGCGTGCATGTGCACACCGCTGCCAGCGACCATGGAGTTAGGAGTTTGTGTATTGGCCACCCATGTGCGAGAGCGGCATCACGTGCAACATACCACTCGCCCAAATCTCGAATGCCGTTCCATTGCTTTTTAAAATTCGCTGTCAACCGACGGATCAAAACAAACGAAGTGAACATTGCACGAGAGGCATTTAAGTTTTACAACAAGAGTACGTAAACTTATCGTCCAGAATCACAAGTAAAGAACTGTGTTCTCAGTATCTTCTCGCGCTTGAAATTTTATTTCTCTCTTTCCTAGATACTCTGTGGTCTCTTTGTGTAATGTGTAATTTGGTGTAACTGAAAGTGAAATGTGCAGCCCCGACATGGATACTAATAGGTTAAGTTAACTGTAAATGTATTGAAACGCAGCGACGCATATTCAATAAATTAGCCGAGGGTTACTTTATTTGTAAATCACGTAAAATATATAAACTGAACATAAGTTTTAGTATAAGCCATTGCGTGCGAGTAAGAGTGCCAACACATGAAAACAAAGTGATGATTCGTTGGCACCAATAGTCATTTGAATATACAAATTTGCTGAGTGATTTTCAAAACATGATGCGTGCGAGCCCACAGAGCTTCTACGAATGATGTTTGCGTATGATCCTGTGCCATTACGTCTATTTTACAATTTTTTTGCATTACACCCGACCTCTCACTTCATATAACCTAAGCTTGTCAAAGATAATCAATAATCATACAAATGAACATAAAATTAGTGTAAATAAAAAAAAAAAAATTTATTCTTAAATGGGTACAAATATCTGTATAAAAATTACACTATTTCATTTAGTGAATGTATACAGATACGTAAAGTTTCAGGTTAGACGTTTTTAACTGACCTGAGGGGGTGATTCTGTATCAGATACTGAAAAAAATTTCAATTTTAAAGGTAATTATATTTTTATTTTTTCATACATTTTGAGAAAGAAGAAGAAGAAAGAAATTTTTTTGCTCAATTGCAAAAGTCGTAGGACAGATGTTGTTCAGTTTCATGGACAAAATCACCCCAAACGTGTATGAGGTGCGCTAACAGTGCAATATATTTATGCAATGTGCAATAGTGTGAAATTAAATTAAATTCTTCATGTTTACATGACTCTTACGACAATCTATAAGGAATGAATACTGATTTCTTGACGAGATGGACGGAAAATGCTATTAATGACTCCATAAGTTAAACTTTTATAATATCGAAGTAATCAACGATCGAGTAAAGAAGCTAGCGTCATGCATGAGAGCAATACGAGAAAAAATAATAATAAAGTTATGAATAATAATAAACTTTTTAAAATTAACGAAAAAATCTAGAATATACGCCAGAACCACGTTTAAACTCTTACCTTACAACCTCGGGCGGTCAACTATAAAGAATCATTAACAACATGGGTATTTTCTACTTAGGTCCGTTGTACAAAACCATTCGTGGACCACTCAACTCTAATCCTGTATTGAAAACAATTTACAGCTCCACCGACCGGGTTATGCAAACGTACACATAAGGTATCGTACGGTAAATAAATATGGGAGGGGTTTTACGTTTTTGTTAGGTGAAAATAGATAAATAATACCTTCTCGAGGGGGTCATTGTAGTTGCTGATTCTCTCAACAAGGTCCGGCTTGATCTCCTCGTACAGAACCAGGGGGGTGTCGGGGGGGAAACCTGCCGCAACATAATAATTCTTGTATACATTTATATTACTTAATTATATTTTACGCTTTTATGGATATCATATAATACCATCTAATGAGAGACTTCTGGAATGACGCAGCTCTTGCTCTTAAGTGCTCTCAAATTAAAGACTTGCACTAAAGTGTATTGCTTGATGTCAAAGGTTGGCTACTGGATATTGCCTTATGGCAAAGAATTCCACCTGTTACACGAAAAAGTAATACACAACACAACTCATAGTGCTATCTTTGTACACCTTAGCAAATTAATAACAAAGTCAATACAAAACAAAACATTTAACCTTTAGTAGACTTTTTGCCAGTCCCACCGGCAATATCAATATCATGCAGTAGGCTTTTTGCTGGTCCCACCGGCAATCCAGATATGTTTGGAAAAATAGCTATAACTTCCTTAATATGGCATTCCTACCAACTAAACTTGTGTCGAATGACTTAGAGATGCAGATTAGTATTTTTAATAAAAGTCATTCAATATTCAAATATGGTTCTTCGGTAATTTTACAATATGAAAACAAATAATGTACCTGCTCGTTTGTTGAGTATGGGTATGAGGTCGGCCAGCTTGCTCGCGATGGGCAGGTAGTGGTGTCCGCAATAGTGTATCCGCTTGTTCCTCGGATCGTACAGCTTGAAGAACAGCACCACGTCGTTCTCCTTGTCAAATGTAGGCAGCGTCTGCAGCCCAGAGTCCGGGGGCAGCATCTCCAGGAACATGTTCCATGGGTTGGTGTTCTCCGAGACGTCCGTCACTGTCTTGTGCTGATCGTTGACGATGTCCAGGCAGGTAGGGCGACAGGTCTGTAAACAAAGGGATTTATTTATTAAAGTTATTTTAGTGTGCAGTTATGGTGGGACACACACGCGCAGCACCGGAAGTGGTATTAAACATTAACCTCTTGTATGTCGCGGGCACACCGTGTGTATGTGTGTCCAGTACATTTTAGTACAGACGCCCTTGACTACTACGAACTTTGAGCGACTAGTACTGGGATAAAGAATAGACTCGGGAATTAAGTTTAAAAAACTTCTCATGCTAATCTAGGTTCAAAATCAGAAAAAGAAAGCTATCATGGAGAAAGCTATTTTTTTCTACTTGAACTGTCATAACGAAAACACTATCAATGAGTAATGGCGGAAATTATAGCCCTCAAATTGAAAAATCAAAGTCCTTTCTTTATCCAATCGGGTAATACCTGATTGGATCGTGCGCTGAAGCTCTCCGCCAGCATATCCATGAGCTCCGCCACGGTCGCCAGCTTCCTTACGCGCGGGACCCAGCATTGATATTTACCAATAGGGATGGTGGTACCTGATTGGAGCGTGCGCTGAAGCGCCACAGCCGCAGCTGCTGCGGAGGATACTTGAAGCTCTCCTCCAGCATGTGCATGAGCTCCGCCACGGTCGCCAGCTTCCTCAAGCGCAGCACCCGGGAGTGATATTCATCATTAGGTGATGGCGGTAACTGATTGGATTGTGCGCTGAAGGGTCACGGCCGCAGCTGCTGCGGGGGTACTTGAAGCTCTCCGCCAGCATGTGCATGAGCTCCGCCACGGTCGCCAGCTTCCTCAAGCGCAGCACCCGGCAGTGATATTCATCATTAGGTGATGGCGGTACCTGATTGGATCGTGCGCTGAAGGGTCACGGCCGCAGCTGCTGCGGAGGGTACTTGAAGCTCTCCGCGAGCATGTGCATGAGCTCCGCCACAGTTGCCAGGTTCCTCACGCGAAGCACCCGGCAGTGATATTCATCATTAGGTGATGGCGGTACCTGATTGGATCGTGCGCTGAAGGGCCACGGCCGCAGCTGCTGCGGAGGGTACTTGAAGCTCTCCGCCAGCATGTCCATGAGCTCTGCCACGGTCGCCAGCTTCCTCACGCGCAGCACCCGGCAGTGGGCGCGCTCGGGGTCGTAGAGGTCGTTGCCCTGGTGGCCGTCGAAGGCTTCCTCCACAACCACGTTAACTGTCATGTAGAGGTGTGCCTCGTTGCGCTCCTTGCGACGAATCTAAACAAAAAACAGGTGATATTTATTATATGTCTCATTCATTATACAGTTATTTAAGAGTATAAAATGAAAATAGCACAGCACTTATTTAACTCAGTTAAGGTAAACCTGATATTAGCTTTATAAATAGACTAAGTAACACTTGTTAATCATATATTTATAAGCCGTTGCATTTTACTATACACAGTGTTAAGCTTTATCTTAGCCGATTTTGAACTGACCTGTGGGGTGTACGTGTTCTTTAGTTCTTTATTCAGCATTCTTATGGTAGTACACTACACTTGAATTTGTCAAAATATTACATTTTACACC
>WYDE02000002.1:41155-59049 GCA_009867175.2 Adela reaumurella | reverse complement strand
GTTGTGCTGTAATTTACCGGAGTTCTTGCAGCACAACACCGATTGTTCTGCTTACCCCGATTGTCGGGATTCAGCGTTAATGATATTTATGTATGTATAATAAGCGTGACATTTAGGTTCAATAGACATTATCGACTGGCTAAAAAGTCAGAAAGTCGACATTTCACATCACTATTGAAGACTGTCATTGAAATGTCATAAAGTTCATGAGATGGTGGCCCTAGTTTTGCGCCAAGACTGTAATTAAACTTAATAAGAAAAATACGGAAAACAAATAAAAAAAAACGTCTGAACCGGTATTAAAACCCGGGACCTTTGGCTTTAGCTGCCACTGCGATAACAACTTCGCTTTACTTGTTTTAAGATTCTGTAAGTGACTTCTATGCTTAGCATTGAAATTCAACCAAAACATCTCCATTGTAACTAAACTTGTTCAAAAACCAATTAGACAAACATTAAAAAAAAAGAAAAACAGTGACACAAAATCATAAATATAACAAAATCTGAACTACAAGTGCACTCGCAAAAAATAACTGGGCCGAGGGTGGCAGGGAGAGAAGACGGGCGCCTTGCAACCATCTAGTAAAATATATACACTAACGTTTGCAATCTGCTGTGCAATTCATTACATAATTCATTGACAATACCCCACCTAGGACATCATTATATATTGAGTGTTTTCGTGATTTTTGATGTACGATGAATATTTTCTAAATTTCATTTCGGCGAACACAACGGTCATCATCTACACATCACCAAGGTGCCTCATGTAAATGTGTAAGAGCATGTAATGATTGTGTTATTGTTGTGTGCCGCAGTGTATACAGCAGCCCCTCAGCAAGCCCGCGCGCGTCGCGTCACTACACGCCATCTCTCTCCCGCAACAACAGCGACGCGTCCCACTCCTCCTGCTACTCCTACAGCTCAGAGTTCTCACCCACACACTCGCCCGTACAGGTCTGTATCCACCTCTATGTTGTTGTCTACTGCAGTGTGTACAGCAGACCCTCGCGCCACTACACGCCATCTCTCTCCCGCAACTACAGCGACGCATCCCACTCCTCCTGCTACTCTTACAGCTCAGAGTTCTCACCCACACACTCGCCCGTACAGGTCTGTATCCACCCTCTATGTTGTTGTCTACTGCAGTGTGTACAGCAGACCCTCGCGCCAATTCACTCCATATCTCTCCCGCAACTACAACGACGCGTTCCACTCCTGCTACTTCTACAGCTCAGAGTTCTAACCCATAACAGGGACTACAGCGAAGCCTCAGACTTCTCCATCAACTCCTACAGCTTAGAGTTCTATAGCAACCACACACTCTTTATCTACCGCTATGGTATGTTATCTGTATATATATGTATGTAATAACATGTGATAATGTTGTATGTAGAGTCGCCACGGACAGGGCGCGGGCATGGTGTACCGGGAGGTGTTCCCCGCGTCACCGGCGCTCGATGATGAGGGCGAGGCGGCTGATGAGCGCTATCACCACCACGTCAGTCGGCAACAGCTCATCAACAGGTACGCACACACATCCGCACACATTACCAACCTGACTTGTTCATCCGCCCAATCGTTCCGCAAATCAGTATTTTTTGTTCTATCTAAAAATCGTTATTGTTTTTGATTTACTTGAAAATTTAAAGACACTGCAAATCCTCCATCAAACACTTTACCCTGTTTTGCAGCCATTTAAGTCATCCTTTTTTTTATAGACATCAGGCATGAGTGGCTCTGCCCAAAATTTCAAAACACTGCTTGGCACATGCCACTCTCTCGGTATGTAGGTAACAAAGCCATATTATATTAATTATTTTGTTTTGGACCAGTGTTTCCTGAGACAACGAAAACAGATTTTGATATGAGGAACATAAATATTTTCCTATATCCCTAACACCTTTTGAAAAGCATTATATACAACCAGAGATCCCATATTCAGATGCATATTTACCTAAAGTTGAGGTGTTGGCTTGGCTATTATGGAATGTGCTTTTTTATTAAAATATTATTTATTTTATTTTATGTTTTTTTTTAACTAACATAGCAGCCCTCTCTTATACCATACATACACACATAATTGGGGTTTGTATTTGTATTTATAGTGTTAAATAAATATGCATATACAACACAATAATTCCGTTATATATACAATCCCGGACAAGCCGGATATTTTTTTCTGAATTTTTTTTTTAAATTGTATAATTTTAAGAAATCGGGTTCATACTATGAGTGCCCTTAGTTATGCATTTCCGGATTTCTTACCATTACGGATTTAATTAAAAAAAAAACAATATTTTAAGAAGCCACTTCCATATGGTCATAAATGGACTTGAGGTAAATATGCATCAGAATATCTAAGCTTTCATTTTTTTTCCTTAGTTTTTGTTTGGAGCTTTGATTATAACTTAATAATGCACTTTGAAAGTTTCTTCTTTTTTTTAGCTATTTAATATTAGTTTGAGAACTTTTTATATTTAGAGAATACAATGTTTTAACAATTTATATGACATTGACAACACGACCGCTTTGTCCTTTGAAAGTCGTGGAGATATCAATTCAATTCATGACTCCAGAACGACCGTCTTGTGGATAGCAGCCCGAAAGTCATCTCTGTTAATTTAGCCTACTGAATTCTCACTCTCGTCTCGAGAACTGCTATCATTTCATTTAATTTATTTCAGGTACAACACAACCAAATTTGAGTTTGACTTGTAGGCAGTTGCATTTATATTGTTTGAATTATGTAGCGATTTTGGCACATATAATAGTGAGGTGACAAACAACACTATATATTTATTATACTATATATTTGTTATATAAATTTAACATACATCCGTTACATATTTCATACACTTACAAATATACATTAGAATCTATGTTTGCTTCGGCTGATAGTATTTTCCGAAGTTTGGAGATGTTGTTGAATTCGGTAACGAATATTAGCTCAGGTTTTAGAATTGGTTGTGCTGGTTTAGTGACAGTCTCAGTTTCTTCCTTGTCTCTTTCTTCACCTTCAATTTTCAGGTCTTGGAATCTATCCGATGTTGGTACAGCACAGTTCATTTAAGCATTTTGTGTTAATTTGTTTTGGTAAGGCTGGTAACCTTTGTTTTGATTTTGCTGTCTGGAACTCTATCTTGTTGCCAGAAATTTGGAAGTGTTCTAGCATTATATCCTGTTTGTATTGTCGATTTATCTTTTTCACTTTGTTTTTTTTTTTAAATTGTATTAGGTAGTAAGTACTCTTGAATTGTGAATGTGGAAGTTGCTCAGTGAGTGAATAAAAAATGGAATTAAAAATTGGAGACAATCTAATAGATGTGTGCAGCAGTGTTGCAATTCACTTTAATAAATTATTTTCTACCATTGCACATAATAAATAGTACTAAGAACATTAGACCAAATGTGGATACTGCCTCAAATTTTTTGAAAGAATTCCAGCCTCCAACACGGATTCAATTGCTTTTGAGCGAGTAACATATCCAGAACTAAAAAGATTACTTCGTGAACTTAAACCAAAATTGTCCCATGACCTATGAAATATATTACCAAAGCTATTGAAATCACTAACAAGTATTATAGATCCATTAAAATTGTCATAAATCAGTGTATTAAAAGTGGTACATTCCAGACACTCTTAAAATTGCTAGAGTTATTCCATTATTTAAAAAAGGGTGTCAAAATGGCATTGGTAAGTACCACCCAGTTTCTCTCTTATCTGTTTTTAGCAAGGTTTTGGAAAAATGTTTTGAAAAAAGATTAATTCGTTTCTTAATATAAACGTAATAAGTATCATTAATATTAAACAGTTTAGTTTTCAAAATGGCAAAATGACTACAGAGCAGCAATGATCAATTCAATATTATCTGCACTAGATCAATCAAAGCACACATACGACTTTTTCTGTGACCTTTCCAAGGTCTTTGATTGTGTGAATTGTGACATCATATTAATGAAACTTGATCGCTATGGTGTACGAGGAAATGAACTTAAATTATGTGAATCTTACCTGAAAAACAATAAACAAATTTTGATATTAATGGAGTCATACCATCGGTGTGCCACAAGGTTCAATATTGGGACCACTGCTATGTGAATGACATTTCTAGCTGTATGCTAGAAGCCATTGAATTAGTTATGTTTGCTGATGACATGTTTGTAGTTTTGAAAGACAAATTTTAATGAATTGCAGAAAAAAATTATTACAGTAATAAACTCACTGCAGATGTGGTTTCAGTTGAATAATTTTTTATTAAAAATAAACAAACAAATGTTTTGCACGTCGTATTAGGCACCAGGAGACGCATACAAGATGAAATTATCCCAACCAACCAAATGGTTATATAAGGGTGGGTAATACCCAAAAATAATGAAATTAATACTTTTATATAAATATATTATTTGAATGTTGGAAAAGGCATTAAAGGCTGGGACAAGCTAACAAAACGTATTCTTTGTAGTACACACGCTCGAAAAACATACCCTCTTTGGCAATTTCGTAAAAATTTAAATATTTTCACTTAAAGATCAACCACTTGCACTATTGGTTGTCCCCGCCTGCAATACCTTTTCCAACATTCAAATAATATATTTATATAAAAGTATTCATTTCATAATTTTTTTTTTAAAGTATCCGACAAGTAAATATTGCATGGTGCATAATATATTTATTTCTCTTACAAATTTCCATAGATTATAGAGCTTGTTTTTCGCTTTTTAGTTAATATTTTTTTATGCAGTCGGGTTTTTTGTTTTTTTTAATAATTTAATTTATTTTTGTGTGTTTTCCCTCTACTTCTAAGTCTAGCAGGACTGATAAAAAAATAAGTATTTTGTCATGGCAAACTTTAGTCCAAAAGGATTCAGGTGACTTAGGCTCACACCACGATTCTCGATTGTGTGCCATATGAAATGAAGCCAGTCGTCAAAAATGTAAAACTCGACATAAGATTGTTTTTTTATTGTCCGTTGAGTTTTTACTCCTGTCGCGCTAGCAGCATCGACTGAGACGACAACAGCGCGTGGTCGAGCACCACACCGACTCAACACATCGTCGCTGAAGTTCTAACACCGCGGAAGTCATTTTTTAACGGAAATTACATTTTGATGCCATTGGATAGAGCAATCCAAGACGCTTCATTTGATTGGTCAGAAGTAGCGCTCGGAGCCAATCACAGCACAGGAAACTTTAAAAACAACACCGCGTAAATCAACGTGTACTTTTTTTCGCGCGAACACAGCGTATGTCAGCAGTCTGCCATACTTCGTTGTGGACGCACGGTTGAGGCCGATGTTTTTGGATATTGAAATAAATCAAATCAAATAATATCGTTAAAAGTTAGATATAAATCAATAGTGGGATAACAGGTGAGTACATTTTATTTACATTACTGTGTAAGAATTACTTTTTGCAACCTTACGGTAAGCTTACAGTCGTTATTGTGACTTACGCAGTTTTGCTACATTTTTAGTAGTGACTTACGCGGTTTTATTTTGCCTTTACTTTCGCCCACATATTATTCACTTAATAGATATTTTTTTTATTTAAAAAGTACCTATTTTACTTATAGATACCTCACGTGCCAAACTCGTTATATATTATGTATGTACTCAAATACCTAAATATATAAGGGAGACAAAGCTACCTAACCTTTGTGGAGCCTATTGTGCTTTCCTATTCCTTGCGAGAGACGAGCGGAAGGGATGTCGATTGTGAATGAAGTCTTTAATTAATTAATATATACCTACTCAATACACCTGTGTTTTTGTTGTTCTAGAAAACTAGCAAAATTAACAAAAAAAAGAAACAAGTGGAATCAGTTTCGGACGAGGAAGCATCCATTGACGATTTATGTCGATTGGTAGGCATACGAGAAACCAAGCGGTCTGCCAAAAACTCACGCAATATAAGTTCGCAATTATTAGAAAAGTCTGAAATTGAGAACATGCCCTTGGCTTTCATGATGGAAGATGGCACTATTGTCAATGCAAGTACCCCGTCAAATACAGACAGTCTTTCTAGTAAAACACAGCCTACGGTATGTGTTATTTCATCCATTCAAGAACAAGTAACATCTTCAGTTAGCTTGTCAAACGAACCTTCACAATATGCTACGATCTTTACTATAACACCAACTGTGCAGATGATTCAGGAACAGCTATCTCAAGTACAAAATGTTATCCCGACAGAAATTACCCCTCAACAAGAAACTGCAGACACGTACATCTCACCCAAAGAAATAATCCCTGATCAACTGACTGCGGACCCATCAAATAACCCGCCTATAGGAAATGCATCTCGATTACATATTACCCCTCAACAAGATACTGCAGACACGTCCATTTCACCCAAAGAAATAATCCCTGATCAACTGACTGAGGACCCATCAAATAACCCGCCTATAGGAAATACATCTCATCTACCCCTTACGGACCGACCACTTTCGCAGACGGAAGCGGATATTACGATAACTAACGAAGCAGAAGACGAGTATGGCAATATTTCCGGAAATCGAAAAAGAAAATCTAAAGGCTTAGCTGAAAGCACCGATTGGACAAAAGAAGTAATAAAAAAAAATCGAATGGAAGGAAAACAATACAAGGGATACAGACGCGAAAAGAAACCAAATTCTACTGATTGGAAAATCGTAAACGATGTTGAAAGAGAAGAAAGAAAAATGGGACCAAATTGTACATCAAATCTATGCAATAAATCCAAATTTCGATCTTGTCAGTCTATGTCGGAAGAGGAAAGAAACATAATCTTCAAAAAGTTTTGGCAGGAAATGAATTGGCAACAAAAACGGCAATACATGTGTTCTCTGGTAGAACATGTTGAAAAAAAAAACAAATAAAACAGAGTGAAAACTCACGAAGAACCGACGTTCGTTGCTACTTTTTGATAAACAAAGAAGAACAACGTATACAAGTGTGCCAGAAGCTGTTTTTGAGTACATTTGGTATTAAAGAGTGGACACTTCGATATTGGTTAGATAAGACAGAGCATGGCATGATACAAAAACCTGAAATAACACACAAGAAACCTGAAAGAAGCCACAAACAAGTGGATATAGATTTTCTGAAAGCTTTCCTTGGAGAACTTGTGAAAATGCCTTCTCATTACTGTCGAAGCAATACCACTCGACTTTACTTGGAACCTGTAATTTCGGGAAAGAATCAGTTGTACGAATTATATAAAAGGAGGTGTCACGACAATGAAAAAAATCCTTTGAGTAGATGGACTTTGAACCAAGAATTCGCAAGAGAGAATCTGAGTTTGTATCACCCGAAAAAAGACCAGTGCGACATCTGCTGCGAATATAAAGCTAAAAATATAACTGAGACTGTTTGGAAGGCACATATTGAAAGGAAAAATTCAGCAAGACGAGAAAAAGAGGCTGATAAACTTATCGCTGAAACGGGGCTTGCGCACGTATTCACTCAAGATGTGCAAGCAGTTAAACTCTGCCCATTTCTAGAGGCTAGTGCCTTATACTTCAAACAGAAATTGTGCGTTCACAATTTTACCACCTATAACTTGGGAACCAAAGATGCATCGTGCTACTGGTTTGACGAGGTGAACGGAGGCCTTGAGGCTTCAGTATTCGTCACTTGCATCGATTATTTAACCAAAGCACTCCAAAAAAAAATTCTACCAATAATGTTATACTCAGATGGTTGCACATCTCAAAATAGAAATGTCGTACTGTCGAATGCCTTACTTGATTTATCGATCCGATACAACACTGTCATCATTCAAAAATTTCTGGAACGTGGGCATACGCAAATGGAATGTGATTCGGTTCACAGCGCAATTGAATGCAAACTTAGACACAAGGAAATCTATCTACCCAGTCAGTACGCTAGTATATGCAAAGAAGCCAGAGCCAAACTACCTTATGAAACTATGATGTTACAGTACAGTTTTTTCAATGATTATTCAGATAAAACCACCTTCATGTATGACTCTATCCGTCCAGGCAGAAATGTAAGTGATCCTACTGTCACAGATTTACGAGCATTGCAGTACAATCCAAATGGAACGATCTTCTACAAAATCAGTTTTGCGGATCAGTTTCAGCCTTTACCCCGAAGACCCAAACCGAGAAATGAAAAGCCAAAAGAAAAACTTTACAAGGGACCTCTCAGGATTACGCAAGCCAAATGGAAGAACCTTCAAGAGCTCAAGCGTGTTATTCCGGCTGATTGTCATTCATTCTTTGATCAACTTCCTCACGATTGAATAGAATTGCTATTTTGAGTAGTACGTAGGTGCTCTCGTCTTAATGATTGAGGACTTAATAAATAATGTTAAGTGTGTGTAAAGTGAATAAGGTTGATAATAATAAAAAAAAATTGTCAATAACCATGTACCTTTGTACCTTAATTGTACTTAAATAAATGGACTTTTACTAAATTTATCATACGTATAGTCAGTTTACAACATCGCGTAAGTCAGGTCAAACTATATAAAAAATATTGGCAATACAGCGTAAGTCATATATATATTTGAAAACAAATGAGAACGCCTTATATTGTTTTTGATGCGTTGAAACTGTACATTTTATGTTTACTTTTTAATAAATCACAATGTCAGTGACATCTCGCATTAAATAAATCGGTTTTTTCTCTCTCCTGTAAAATTATTAAAAATGACTTCCGCGGTGTTAGAACTTCAGCGACGACATGCTTGTTGACCCTACACTTGAAGGCCCTAACATTGGAAGAATGAAGAATACCTCTCCCAAGATGTCATCTTCAAATATTGAACTATTGCTGTCCCTTTCCCACTTAACCAGTTCAACCGCAGAACGGCCGGCCATCAGGAGCAGTGACAATCAAGGGCATAGCCAGGCGGTGACACTTCCCCTCCCCCTATCCCTAAAAAAAATGCTGAACTTTGCAAGCGAAGGGCTTACTTCCTGAGTTCAGATTCTTCGTATGCTCTCGGTGTTAATGTCTTCAGGCACGTCGGCCTTCTTCTACCAACTGCCGAAGCGTGTTTGAACTTTTCCACATCTCGCGGGGTGTCCTTGTGGCACTCAGGAACTCGAGTCATAGACTTACCAAAGAAAACATTCCAGAATTGCACGAGCGGCTTTTTCCTTGGGCCCATGTGCGAGGTCTCGGTGCCACCAAGATTTAACTGTGATATTTGTCGTTTGCAATCCCAGACCCAAGTGACAGTAGACCAGCTGTGGTCGGACGACGAGGAGGTGACGTCGATCGGCCCCGGCGAGAACGTTAAGATCAAGCTGAAAGGCATCGAGGAGGAGGACGTGTCGCCTGGCTTCGTGCTGTGCGACGCCACCAACCCCATCACCACCGGCAAGGTACCGCGCACATTCACTATTCATATAAACTACGTTTTTATGTGCCTAGCAATCCAGTTCCATTCCGGTCCAGTTTCCATTGCACTGAAGAAGAGCGGCCAACTTACATGACAGGGGTTTTTTAAGCATCTTTTATATAATGCGTATTATTTGTGTAGTTACAAACTACACAATCGACACAGCCCACTATCTACCCAAAACCCTTGAGAAGTAAAACACTGAGGAAACCTATACACTAACTGGATTATTGTGTTGTAGTGTATAGAGGTAGACTGGACGTCTTAAAGTGCGTACGCGCATCGAGTGTATTATACAAGAAAGCACTCGGCTTGACACAGATCCAATCGATTCTGAAAATAAAAACTACCGACATCATTTTGTTCACTTTATACTAGTTAAGTGTGGGAAGTTCGAAACGCATCCTTGGAGTTATTTGAAGCAGATTCAGAAGATTTTTCGAATCGCTTTGTTACGATGGACGAAACATGGATTCATCACAGTACACCAGAAACAAAACAACAATTAAAACATGACAAAGACCTAGTTCACTACCCCTTAAGAAGGCTGAAGACAATTTTGTCGGCAAATAAGGTGATGTCTTCAGTATTCTGGGACTCGAAGGGTGTGATTATGGTTGATTATTGAAAAGGTCAGACCATACGCTCTGATTATTCTGCACCTTAGTGTGTCTAAGTGATGCAATAAAAGGAAAAAGTCCAGGAATGCTTAGAAGATAAAGCCTGTTTCATCAAGATAATTCCCCAGTTCACACATCTATGCAATCAATTACTGAAATTCACAACTGGCTTTGAACTGTTACCGCATCCGCCTTATTCACCTAATCTGGCACCATCCGACTTCTTTCTGTTCCTAACCTAAAAAGTGCTTGGGAGGTCAGAAATTTTCGACAAACGATGAGGTCAAACCAGCAGTAAACGCGTATTTTAACTCTAAGGAAGAATACATTTTTTTTCAACGGATTAAATGCTTTGAAGGGAAGGTGGCAGAAGTGCATTGAACTTGATGGTGATTACGTAGAAAAAATGGGTGGGCTGCTACACTGCCGTAGGTATTTTTGCGGGACATCGTCTCTGATGCTTTTGAATTTTAATTTTGAACTTTGTTGACTGATGACTTATATATATGTTACTTTTGCACTTGTTACACTGGTACACTCCTCACACTGGTCACACTCATCACACTGGTCACACTCATCACACTGGTCACACTCATCACACTCGTCACACTCATCACACCGGTCACACTCGTCACACTCATCACACTGGCCACACGCATCTCACTGGTCATGCTCGTAGCACTGGTCACGCTCTTGACACTGGTCACACTCGTCCATCAGCGTCTGTGGCTCAGTGGTTGCGATATTCGGTTACCGAAGTTAAGCACTGCCAAGCACGGTCAGGTATTGGATGGGTGACCGCTTGACCGTTGATGCTGGGCGTGGTTCGGATTTCACGTTAAACTGTAGGTCCCTACGATCGCCTTACATGGTGGTAGGGTTAAACCCGCCCGGGTGATGCTGGGCGTGGTTCGGATTTCACGTTAAACTGTAGGTCCCTTCGATCTCCTTACATGGTGGTAGGGTTAAACCCGCCCGGGTTGGTACAAGCGCACTGAATGAACGTCGATCGAAGCGGCTATGAAAAATAGTTAATGTTTTCCGTACAGTTCAGTGTAGCCGGCTCGAATTGAGGGAAGCGCTGACATGGCACCTACCTAATACACCATGGTGTTTAGGCCGACATCACTGGTACCATTAACTGGTGCATTAGGTGATGTAGCCTTCAGTGTCGGTTTCCTTAAAAAAAAAATAAAACACTCGTCACACTCCTCACACTCCTCACACTCGTCACACTCCTCACACTCGTCACACTCCTCACACTCGTCACACTCCTCACACTCGTCACACTCGTCACACCCCTCACACTCGTCACACCCCTCACACTCGTCACACCCCTCACACTCGTCACACCCCTCACACTCGTCACACCTCTCACACTCGTCACACTTGTCACACCCCTCACACTTGTCACACCCCTCACACTCGTCACACTCCTCACACTCGTCACACTCCTCACAGTCGTCACACTCCTCACACTCGTCACACTCCTCACACTCGTCACACCCCTCACACTTGTCACACTCCTCACACTTGTCACACCCCTCACACTTGTCACACCCCTCACACTTGCAAAACTTATCACGCCGCTCGCACTTGTCACACTGATAACACATGTCACGCTTGTCGCACCTATCACACCTGTCACACTTGTCACTTTTAACTTGTGCATTTTAACTTGTGTGTGACTTGGACTTGCAGTAACAGTTTGTTGAGCTCTCACCCAGCCGGCTGTACAGCGTGTGACAATTCGTTATTTTTTAACAAAGTTTGTAGTTTTTTTACATTTGACAGGCGCATTTGACAGATAAGTCTCATTATTATTTTATGTTTTTTTACAAATTTTCATGACTCTCAAGGCGCCCGAGAAGTTGTCAAAACAGCCTTTACGCTATCCCCTCCACCTCCTCAGGAGTTTAAGTTATCGGAAAAAGGAAAATTTTGGTCCTGGATTTAACTATTAAATTCCGTAAGAATATTTTGTCCAGCTCACACCCAGCCGGCTGTATAGCCAGTTACACATGACTCACTGACTCACAAAGCGTCCAAGAAAGTGAAAAACAGCCTTTACGCCATCCCCTCAGGGGTAGAAGTTCCCGTAAAAGGAAGCATTTGCATTTGAGATATTGAACCACTCTATTAAATTCCATAAGTATCTTTCGTCCAGCTCTCACCCAGCCGGATGTTCAGCCTGTTACATTTGGGTTATTTTCGTCAATAAAAGTCGTGCGTGCCTCCCTATAGTCAGACAACCGAATGCGTTAAAAGACTGGACATTGTCCCGTCAAAATAAAAATGTAATTGACTTTATATGTGTGTATTTTCTTGGTAAGGCTGAGTACTTTTCAATCCACCCTCGTACTTGCATCTCTGCTCAAAGGAACTATACCGAAGGGTGGACGGAAGGACATTGCACACATGCGAGCCGGCTCGAGCTCTAGTGGCTCGAAGTATTCATGGAGTGGCTCGAAGTGTTCACGGAGTGGCTAGAAGTATACTCTTCGCTGTGTTGTTCTCTGAGAAATGTTTCGCACTCCACACATCATCCCCCTGAGTTGGTATTCTCCCGCTATGTGTAAAACGGTCTGACATCGTTTAGCATGCATAGTGTTCACTCACTCGCACGGGACCGATTAGATAGAGGCAACTATGCAAACCATTTTACGTGTTTATATAGTTTTCCACCCACAACATGTTATAACTTGTGTTGTGTGGAAAGGGCACGTTCGCAGCACCCGTAACCGGCGCGCATGTATGCAGCGATGTATGACAGTGGATGAAGCAAAGGATGTATGCCAGGAATGTGGCACATGGCGCTCTATTGTCTCTGCCTACCCCTCCGGGGAAGAGGCGTGATGGTATGTATGTATAATCTGTTATTCTTGAATTCACTGACAGACAACGCATAGCCTAAACAGCTGGGTCCAGAAGCATGAAATTTTGCACAGGAGGTTCTTATGTAATGCACTAGCAAGAAATTACGAAAAAAAGATTTGAACACGAGAGTGTTACTTACCTAATATCCTCGTAAGAGGATGAGGGCGGGCGGCACTGGTGACAGCCGTGGGCAACAAGCTTATTATAAATTTATTAAACATATTTTAATGCAGGTGTTTGATGCGCAAGTAGTAATCCTGGAACACAAGTCCATCATCTGCGCGGGCTACTCGGCCGTCATGCACATACACTGTGCAGCAGAGGAGGTCACCGTCAAGGTAAAAGCACATTAATTGTACAAACACCATGTTAGTCATTCAGCACTATTGAGTTTAATGCTGAACATACGCCTCACAAATTCTCTGACTTCAGCGGTACGTCACACTGACAGACTCGCTATCTAATTCCGCTTGACAAGGTGGTCCTTCACGTATAGTTTTCCCTTCTACGACCCCCAACGGACATCACGTAACGTGACTAGTCCCCTGTTAAGATATTTTTTGTACTTGAGAGTGGCCAGTATTCCTACCGTCATGATAAGTCCTTCAAATCATCGGAGAGGCCATCAGCCTATCCATTTCACGGACTATGAAGGGACAAACCAGTAGTGGCAACATTGTGAAACCTGTAGGCACAAAGCTGCCCAAGCAGCCGAAGACTGGTAATTGTTGATGGAAGCAGTAGCCTTCAGAATTCTATATCTGTACAGACCGGACATAGTCATATTGTCATAGGCGACAAAACATGCAATACTAATTGAACTTCCAGTTTCATGAGAAACATACCGAAGGGCCACAATAATCTGCCACTCCTGCTATAGGATCTGCTGGATTAGTGGACTACTGTAGCTCAAAAATGGCTTTATTGATTTGTGTACCACTTATTTGCGTACCACTTATTTGCTTCAGTGAAGAGTGTTGATCTACCAGCCACCTCAATGTATGTATGTATTGATATATTGAATATTTACGTGCAGGCTCTGATCTGCCTGGTGGACAAGAAGACGGGTGAGAAGTCGAAGACACGGCCGCGCTTCGTTAAGCAGGACCAGGTCGCCATCATGAGGATAGAGTGCGCCGGCGTCATCTGCCTAGAACAATTTAAGAAATTCCCACAGATGGGCAGATTTACGTTGCGCGATGAGAGTGAGTATAATTTCGTACATCATGAGAATAGAGTGCGCCGGCGTCATCTGCCTAGATGAATTTAAGAAATTCCCACAGATGGGCAGATTTACGTTGCGCGATGAGAGTGAGTATAATTTCTTACGTCATGAGAATAGAGTGCGCCGGCGTCATCTGCCTAGAACAATTTAACAAATTCCCACAGTTGGGCAGATTTACGTTGCGCGATGAGAGTGAGTATTATTTCGTACATCATGAGAATAGAGTGCGCCGGCGTCATCTGCCTAGAACAATTTAAGGAATTTAGTATCATTTCTTACATTCTGAGGATAGAGTATGCAAAATAATGCTTCATAAGATTTATTTTTGGGAATGTTATCCTGATAGAAGACCAATTTTACATTCTCATGGAGTGTGATGGGAACAAAAATCTTTGAGCTAAATTTATTATAGAATTGAAGACGAACAGAATGAACCTATTTCTTAATGTTTACCGGGCTGTTTTGCAACCAACTTTGGAAGATAGCAAAATCACTATCACTTTTTTAGGCCTTCCTTAAAACTAAGAGTGTATGACGAACTTTTATTTCTCACAAAATTGTAGAGACACAATGATTATATCTATCGGATTCGGCATATTTTATGTATGTTGTGTGCCTTATGTGGCATCCTCATTGATTTACCCATTCTTCAGAAATTATGGCATATGCATAAACTTTGTACTTACCCCTTTTTTTATACGCTTTATAAAAAAAAACAATTTAACAGTGAAAATTGTATTGCTTCTAACCTGTTTTAATTGAGTACATACAATGTGTGCAAATATTGCCAGAATTGTGTATGACGCGTGTTTACCCAATAATGATGTCGAGGTCTCACCTGTGTTTGTGTATTCATAATTGATGGCATCTCCCTTGCTTCACTTTCAGTTTTGAGCGGCAAAAATGGCCGATTGTTTTGTTAAAATTTTTATTCAACAATATATTTAATTTACATTTCAATCTTGCATTCTAAAGGAAAGAGTCGAAACTTTCATTTGAGTTTGAGTTCATCTTTTTAATCCATTTTAGATGATAATTTCCTTGTTAAAAAGAATGTGATAAGTACAATGTGACATAAAGCAGTAGAAAATAAATGAGGGCGCTTGGTAGCGTCATTGATTAACATATAGCAACACTAATTACTGACCGACACATTTCACTTTACATACTCCGCTCCCACCGTCATATACCGAGTCGGAATCGGAACCACAAGTGGCAAAGATACTGCCAAGATAAGCTTGTCTATGTGCAATCTGGCGATTGTGAATCACAAGTGTCTATTCTATGTGCAGCTCAAAAATTACTAATATAGACCGGCCTCTAGGTGAACTGTCAGTCGACTGCACATAGAAGAGAGAGCTTTAGAGAATGTTAAGTGTTGCCAGGAAGTGAAAACTTTTTAATTCAGTAATAATAATTTCTACTCTTTTGTGTTATATTGTAAATAGATGTGTGGCGATGTGTAATAATGTTTTTTTGTTGTTGTTGTGTTACAGATAAGACTATTGCTATCGGCAAGGTGTTGAAGGTGATAGAGTGAGCGGACGGGATCGACAGTTAGCTAGGATAGGCCTTTTCAATAATAATATGTTATTGCAAAACGAGCGAATACTCGGCCGGAGCGACGCGGGGGTCGGCGTCGTCGGGCTAATGTCGCTTTACCTCACGACGAGTTCACTGTAATGGCCTTTAACGTTATATCTACTATTTTATCAATTTGAATTACCTGCTAGTCTTTAGATTGGTAATTTGACATTTGGGTCTGCCACTGCCGATACTGAGCCGAGAGGTGCAACGCTCCCGCTCCTCCCCCTTCAGTTCCTGATGCCTATCTCTCTCACTTGCACTCACTCGACACCCCGCCCGCCCCCTATGTCCTTCTCTCTCCACCGACCGTAATGCAATAACTAATGGTAAGAACTCAGATTCATTTTATTTACCGAGGACGTGCAGAGGGTGCGTTTACTCTAGCTCTGCGCATCGCGTCTCCTCATTTACTTATGTATCGGTTTAATGATATTGTTAATTTTAATAAAAAAAATCTGAATCGGACCACATTTTCCGTCGCCGCGTCGACTCGCATGTTTGTAATTAGTTTTCTTATTTTTCAATGTTAAATTATTTATCAGTCGGTGCGCGATCGCTCTACATACATGCATACATTTAAGATATAATAGTGTTTTTGGGGAGAACCGCTTCCAAGAAGGGATCCAGCGTCCCTGTTGAATTTGAACATAGAGAATATGGCTTTGAAAATATTTTATTACGAGTTGCTTTAATGATAAAGGAAAGAGGGCGGTGTCGGAGCCCTCGCTCCCGACCCCTCGAGTGTTACTGATACGATGTATATTATGAATTATAATATATGTATATGGAAGGAAGGAACCTGTGTCTTTATTGTGTGTAGCGTCGGAGGCGATGCGGTGCGGGCGGAACGTCGCGGGTGCGCGGCCACATCACGCTTCTGTCGAGTTAGAGTCGGTGTTAGCGGCGTGCGGTCGGGAGTAGCGTAGAGCTTGGTAGGGCCTCGCGCGTAGTCTTATAGTGCCTTTGGCCGCGACGCCGACGCCGCGCCGCCCGCGCGTACGCTCGGCTCGCCCCTGCGGCTCGACGCCGCGTATGTAAATGTGTCCATCAATTGAATATTTAAACTTTCATAACATTGTTATAGTTTTGTAAATATTATATTTTAAATCACTAAATAACATTACTCAAATGACAGTTTCAGTTTATTCAGCAGAACCAGTTGACCCCTACCACCCCCACCATCCCACATCCTTACCATCACCGCATCAGCAGCCGTCTCTGAGACACCATCGCGAGTAGAGTCACTCGATTGAAGAGCTTACGAACACAACGTGATTATTTTATGGTTGAATCCTATTTATTTTTTTATGTGGCAATCTCAACTTTAATAGAAAATTCCATCCCAAAGTCTTCACTAAAAAATTGGATTTTTATCAAAAGTCAATGATTCCTAAAGTATGAGCGGTGGGTTGGCTCTCTCTCATCACCACGCAGTGATCGTAGGATCGATCCTCCAGTTTGCAAGAGCTATACAGGTTCATACAGGTTACAGTCCTATCGTCTGAAAGCTTTACACCGGAAGTAGAGGCAAATTCGATATCACTTTCTGTCATATTGACGCCGACCATAGAGTAAAAGAGAATTCAGAATTCTGTCTCTTTCCGCTGTAAAGGTTTGAAAATAAATATGTGTACGTTAATAATCTGACTTCTCTGGCTCAGTTAAGTGAAAATATCCATTACAAAATGGCAGTCATTACCGAGTGTACATGTCAAACTGTCATGGGATATTTTGCTGTTGGTTTAACCCTTTCCCCGCCGCAGCTCCAACAATAACAAGTGCACCGTGCTCTTGCAGTAGTCTGCTATAGCAATGAATGTCGGCTGCAGCCTCGTCATGAGCACATGCACGTGCTGTGGAAGAGGTTAAATGAGTACTGTTAGCATGATGATCTACATTTAAATGACATTATTTTGAGAAGAAAATAATGTGTCTAATAATTAATAATGGTTTTATCGATAGACATCGCCGCGCGCGGACTAAAACGCGCCCCGCTCGCTTAGCTGATACTGGCCGATAAGCAGAAAGCTATACATATACTTAAAAACAAGAGCAAACTGCCGGCGTCCATAAGTGCAAAGTCCGATCTGACTCCCTATCAGCGAGACCAGCTGCGGCGTCTACGAGAGGAACTAGCAGAGAGAATCACCAACGGCGAGGAAAATCTAACCATTAAATATATTAATGGTTGCCCGCGCATAGTGAAAGATGTAAAAAACTGACATCGTCC
>WYDE02000002.1:19514-29903 GCA_009867175.2 Adela reaumurella | reverse complement strand
ATACTGGAACGTTTGAGGAGATTTTCTGCCTGATTCATTAAATTAGGATTCAGGCGGTGTCTCCTCATTCGGCGATAGTCACTCTTTCATGCAGATTCAGAATATTGTTAATGAAATTAAAATTGTTGTATTAAATAAAATAAAAGTTTTAAAAATAAAAAATAAAAATTATCAAAATATTTTTGAAATGCGAAAATCCGAAATTGACTTCAGTTCAGCCGCGAATTATATTTTATGTCTTGTATCGACTGAAAACGGGGGCCTCGAAGTGGTAATTTTAGTTTAGGAAAGAGAAAAAAGTCGGTGAATACGGTGGTTATTCGATGGTAATTCTTGAGTTTTTGTAAAAAAAAATCGTTCAAAAAGATGGCCTTGTGCGATCGTGCGTTCTCGTCCACCATCGCAAGAATTTCAAGAATTTTCTTTCCACAAATCTCTTCTTTTTTCGACGAATTTGCTCTCTCAAGCGCCACATAACGCTCACAAAACATTCTTTATTTATAATTCCGAGTGCACAACACCGCGTTAGTCAAAGAAAACCGAAAAGTCAAAGTCGACTTTGACTTTTGATCGAATTTGGGGTGGTTTTTTCGGTTTCGGTTCAGTTTGAATTCACCGCCATTCCGAAGCTTGTTGACTGGTTTGCATGTCAAACACGTAATCCCATGTCTCTTCCATCACCAGTAAAAATGAGATTTACGAATGTAGAGTCAGAATTAACTCGTTCTAGCACGTCTTCAGCGACTTTTACGTGATTGAGTTTTTGAGGAAAATTCAGATCTTTCGGGACTAGTCGAGCGGCAACGTGTTTCATGCCCAAGAATGGTACGAATCGATTCGTGAGACACAGAAAGTTCAGCGGCTATCTCTCTCAAACTTGAATGAGGATATTCAGTCACCATTTCCTTCACTTTAGCGATGTTAATTTCAGCTGAAGACGTTGATGGTCGACCGGAGCGAGGCAAATCTTCCACCACATATCGACTGCTTTTGAATGCTCTGTACCACTAATATGCACGTATTTTTGATAAGGTCGATTCACCTTAAGCTTTCTGTAACACAGCGACTCGGAACACAAAATTCCATCATGCAAAATTTGAGAAAAATTGTTGTTTTAATCCAATAAAAATCGCAAAACACACCTGATATGAACTAACAAAATCGAGCACTGTAAATAAACTCAATGACAGTTGGTGCTCAACTCCGCGCCAGAATAGAAAACAGTGGTGCCAACTTAGCAAGAAAATTTTATTGATTAATAATATTAAAACTAAAACTTAAGTATGTACTTACAAAATAAACCTAACTATAAATTAAACCTAAATACAAATAATAAAACTATCTAAATGAACTAAATGAATGAATGAATGAAAATTCTTTATTGCACACAAAGGAAGAAATAAAAAACACATTAACTGCAAAGACATAAGAAATGTACAAAGGCGGGCTTATTACTAAAAAGCAATCTCTTACAGCCAACCTTTAAATACATTTTGGTATATCATTAATTGCCTGAGTCGAATTGAAGCCTAGTACTCGACTAGGGCAAAAAAAAAATGGTGTCTTTTTGTTTGTCTGTTTTATCAGCACAACTCTCCTAAACGGTTAGGTCGATCGGGCTGAAATGTTGTAGGTTCGTGTGTGTGGGTAGGGGTGTGGTAGGGGCGGTGGAGGAAGGGGTCGGTTAGGGTCTGGTAGGGTGGGGTAGGCGTGGGGTAGGGGATGAAGAAAGGATTTCTGAAAACATGAACCGCGAGATTAAGTTGAAAACTTCGAAAAGCCGGTTTTATGTATTATATTATTATTTTTTGGTTGTATTTTTGGTAATTTTTTAAAATCTTTTTGGAGGAGTATAGGTACTCGTACGTATAATAAAGAGGGATGATCTCATGAAAAGAAAAGGGGCGCGGCGTCTAATACAAATAATAATAATAAAAAAAAAAATTTAGGCTCATGTCCCATTTTCAACACACACACAGTCAAAATTATTCATAACAAAAATAGTTATACATCATGCCACTTCCATTTAAAATTAATTCGATGAAATTTAAATTTAAGTGTATAGGTAAGAAATGGGTAGCAATAAGAATTCAAATTAAAAACCAAATTAATTAATAATTAAACGTCCAGCTCGACATGGGTAGGGTACCTACCGTTACACCTGGAGTGGTCACGTCCGTTGTTCAGTATGATGACGGCATCAGAGTCGGAGCCGCTCCGATGCTTGGTGCTGCTCTTTCTGCGGAGACTCGGTCGCGAGAGCTTCCAGCTGTAGCCGCGTTGAACACGACACCGGCCCTCGTTTGTTTTGTCTGAACCGCTCGACCTGTTAGTGAAGTGAAATATGAACTTAGTGCGTGCATAGAAAACATTGGCAAGTAACAAAAGATCAACCGACCCATTTTCCTGTTAGCCTCTCCAGCACTGGTCTCCAGATTGGTGAGAGTCGGTACGAGTCTTCGCGGTTCAAATTAGCACGCTTTTTATTTTCTATCGATTCATGAATTATTCTTGGGTTGTTACGTTTTTCGCTATTCAGTACTTTCTCCTGATCAAACCTCAACCAATGATCTGGTCCCGATTCAGTTTGCTAGCGTAATGTTGACTTTGCTATATCTCTATTTTTGACTATTCTTATATACCCTGTGATCCGCATTCTGTTGGAAGGTGCTGTTAACTGACGACATATATACGTCTTGATAAAAAAACCCATGGTTCCGAAACTTAACGAAACTAAATTAACCTAACTAACCTAACCTAACCTAAATAACATAACCAATCTAAATAACCTTACCTGATTTTAAAAACCCAACTCCCCGAAACTAACTAACCTAACCTGACTAGCCCTACCTGACGACCCTACTAACAAACTAACCTCTGTGCACTGAGTAGACTGGATTTGTCGCTGCTATTGAGGCAGTTTTCTTCCTTGGGCAGCGTCACCTGCAGACTTTGCGTTGGCTGTACTAGCGATGGCGGTGGTATCGGAACTGGTGGAAGACGAGCTTTGTCCGCAGCGAGATGGGCTGCAGCGGAATGCAGCGTTAACGTGTAGCTGTTCGGAGGTTTTAGAAGACCCGGGATGCTTGCACACTGTAAGTTGAAGATTTCAATAAAATAAGCATTCAACCTTCAGTTTAATATAGGACAACTACAGAAAAGCTCATTTCGTATAACTAAATTATTGGAGAGAACAAGATCACCCAACTTACCGAGCTCCGGTCAATAGAATCTAGACTCGACAAAAGCGACGATCGATCTAAACTGTACGCTAGGTTGAAGTCTTTGAACGAAGCTCCCAGTTCCATGGTGCATGAGGGCGAGTCCTGAGGAGTGGCGGCCGTATGTGTGATCACAGGCAACTTTGGTTCTGGTGCTCCTCCTGCCAGCATCTTGGATTCCTGAGAACATATTAGGTAGGTACGTAATCAGTTCCTGTTGCTCACTTACTGCGCTAAATCTGCTCACCTGGATATAGAAGTTGTATCCAGGAGTTAGTCATGTCACTATAGATGCTACATAGGTATTCTCTTCACTTTATGCTTCATTCGGCAACTTTCGTAAGGTCACCGTTCCATCTGGCGCACAAAATCAAATTTCACCTACTTCAAGTAACATTAATTCCCACAACTTTAACTGGCTACATACAATTTATCTACCTAGTTTCTAATAAAAAACTGCGATTTGAAGGTGACTGAGTCGGGATAAGGGAAAGATTTTGGAGTCGCTGCTCTCCTAAGGTACAAGTCCTTGAGATAATGGAAGTAATCTCCTTGTAAGAAGCTAGCTAAATATATATTAATTAAATAAATATATTAATAAAAATAAATTTTATAACTGAAGAGATTGTATGGGCGAATCCAAAAATCAAACCTTTTGAATATTACACTTTGAGGAAGTGGCACAATCCCTGCATACAGTAGGATCGTGCCTTTTTCTCCTGGAACCCTCCTCGCCGATGGTGCTCTGTCGAAGTCTGGCCTTTAGCTGCTGTTGCTCTTTGTGTCCGTTCGAGTCCTTTACTTTGCGTACGTCGTCTGCAGACCGCCAGTAGTTCTTGATTTCATTCTGAATATGAAAGCAAAAATTTTCAAATCATCAATTATAAGGTGATCAGTTAGTCAGTTATCATCTTTGAACTGTTATACAGCTACGCTAATCCAGGTTATTATTCTTCCACTCGATAGACACAGTTGCAGTCTTTTTTGACAGCAAATATTATGTTGATTGGAGGGGGATCAAATGTTAGAAATGTGCCTTAGTATTGTCCCCTTTACATAATTATGCGTACATATTATATCGTCTTTTTAATACACCATTTATAAAATGGCACACTTGGTAGGGAATGTTTTCACTATGTAAATGTTTTCTTGAGACTTAACTTATCTTACTCGTATTTCAGGGTAAAAAGTACCTGTGAGAAGCTGTCGCTGGAATGCGAACCAGATCGCGAGTCATCATAGGGATCATTGTTGTCAGAGAAACAATCGCCAGATAATTTGGACTTGACCAGCTCACGCTGTTCTCGCTCTCGTCTTTCGTTCCTCTGAAAAGATGTGTGTGTGTGAAATATTTCTACTTGTACGAGTGTGAAGCTTGGCATATCTGCCAGAATATGATCCTCTAAATTTATGAAAGAGCCCCTCTCACCTCAGAGCTGAATCCTTCAACTAGTATCGCCACCAGCAGATTAAAGAGCACATAATTGCCAAAAGTCATGAGCGCTACGAAATATAATGCAGCCCAGTGGCTCGTCTTTTCCATTCCATTGAACAAAACAACATTCCAGTCTTCCTGTGTCAACACCTGAAAACGTACACGCTTCGGTAACATAGAGAAGTTTGCCATGATCCGCGTTCGTGTCATTATTATTTGAAAGATTATCGACAACTTTAAGAATTTGATCAATAACGAAATCTTGAGTTAAAATAATGTCACGAACACGACAGTCTTATATTTAGGTAATACGAAATGCATTTCAAATTACTGTAAAACAATACGAAAACGACAAGTCTGCGTGAGCGTGTTAGTGGAACTGTAAGTGTGTCGGTGGAGTGGCGTGTGTGGTGTGTGGGGTGGTGATGGCGGGTGGCTGGTGGACGGGATCGTGCGCCGGCTCCGCGCCGGGTAGCTACCGATCAAGCAAACTAACTCTACACACATGCACTAGCGCTACTCAAGCCGGACCGGGATGCAGCGCGGGCGTCGGGGTCTAGCGTGTCGCGTCGTTTCCCAACCGACCACTGAAGATTGTCTACTCAACGGTCGGTGTAGGAACAGCGAGTGGAACAAAACCAAACCGACTACCAACTAGCAAGTGCTGTTGTGGGCTCACCTGGAACACGGTCACCGTCGCCCAAAGGATGTTATTGAAATGCTTCCTGTCGCATTCGCATCGTGGGTGCTGCGATATGATCTCGGGACAAGTGCACTCGCGCTCGTTGCCCGAGTCGTCCACGAACTTGCAAAACTTACCCCCGAACAGATACATGCCGAGAATACTGCGGGTCCCGCGCAGCACGATGCGAGAATGAAAGAAAAAGAAAATGCGATGCGCAAACGCAGCGACAAGTTTCCGTCGCGCCGTCGACGCTCGTCGACTTGGGCTTGGGTCGAGCTGCTGGCTGATGCGCAGCGCCACTGTGGGATAGATTAGCTCAGATCTTCATTGAGCAGTTCTCGGTATGAAATTATTTACTCTTGCCAATGATCGCCCAGCAAAGCGTTGCGTATGGATGCTCAGCAGCTCTCCCGCCACCAGCAATTTTGGCCGTTGCTGTCACAATTATGGGTGTTACTTCTACTGTTTGATTAGCTCTATTGTTTTATGTCAACTATGTTATTAAATATCGTTATTATGTATATTTAAAAGTAAAATGAAGCGTTGTTCGCCAAAGACGAGCGGTGTCGCATTGCCAGTAGACGTGCGACTGTGTTAAGTTACATTAAAAACAATTCTAAATTACAATAAGTACGGATGCTGTCAACTTCATTACAAAGATGAATGTTGTAAATTTTTCGTCATTCTCAATTAACTCAAAATTAATGCTTATTATAAGTGTACGAGTAATTCTATACATAAGACTATATCGTGGGTTTCCCACGAGAATCGAATGCCTTGCGGATGCTTAGTGCTCAAAGAATGAAAGACCAATAAAAGTTACAAGTCTGAAGAGATGCGGAAGCATTAGTCTTGCATACTAAGTTACTTTCGTTCTCGATACCAGAGAAAAGAGTGTGTGCAAGCATTAAGTAGGTTAGGTATGTGAAAATAGGTAGTAAAGTAAAATATCTTGAACCGTACAGAAGAAAGAGAGGAAACAATCGAGTGAGAAATTGGATAAAATTTGGCATCGACGAGCGCGGGATTGACATTTTGAAAAATGGGTATGGTTTTAGGCTTAGATTTGTTTGTTTCGGATTTGGGAGTTGGCCAGCACCTCGCTCGTCGCCACCGGTGTCAAGATCTGCTCAAAGTGATGCAAGTAGTGAAAGCGCATGCAGAGTGGGTCAGGTGTGGTACCAGAACACTTGGGGTGCGGCGAGTGAGCGGCGCGGACGTGGCGGGGCCCATGTGTCGAGCACACTACCTACTAGACCTATCCACTAAGTTACTCGGCTCCTAGCGGCCATTACTGTACAGGTCGATGACATGACAGCTACGAGAACGGTTCGTGACTGGAATAGCTACACCGCTGGAGTATGAATGCTGCATCGTCTGAATGGATGCGATTCCAGGACGGTGGGAGGCGCCCGCAGCTGCAAGCTGACTGCTCTCCTGAAGCTCGAGACGTTCCTCGGTCAGCTTACAACGGAGACGAGGCGCCTCTGAGTGTAGCGCGTGGATGGTTAGTCGGAAGTTAGCCGTTAATGTTTGTGGTTAGCGCTACGTCGATCTGTCGTGACGTGAGTGTCGGGTATCGATGCGTTTAGTAGAATGCGAGTGGGTATTTAAGTCTGTTCATTGGATTCTGTTAGGTGGATGCTTTATAAAATGTTGAATACCTGAAACACCGTGACAAAGGCCCACAAGAGCGTATCAAAGTTTTTTCTGTCGCACTCTACGTCTTCGCCCTCGGTGCGGTCGCAGAATTTGCACCCGAACAGGTTCATACCTAGGATGCTAAATGTGACCACGGAACATTCAACATTACAATGTGACAATACAGAAGCGTTCTGCCGCCACCGCTCCGATGGCAGGGATTTGACTTAACTCTCTGAGGATCAAAAACAATGGGTTAAACAACACTGTTCACCTCCAACTACTCTGAGTGTACTGTCATCTCCGGAAGGGCTTTATTGATCTAGGATATCTGGATGACGATGAGGAGGCACGTAAAGAAAGAGAAAACAAAGGTGGACGCAAAGCACAAAAGCGTGGGAACGAAAGAGACGCACACATAACTAGAAAAGTGAAAGTGTCGAAGGAAGAAAGTGAAGAAGAAAGAGAGTGGAGAAGGTAGTAGAGTGTAGATGTGAGAGAGTGTGGTCCGTTGTCTCGTCCTGCACACGGTGGAGTGAAGGGGAAAGCACAGAGGTAGAGGTACACTCACAGTTGTCAGTGCGGGTAGGGATGCGGGTGTATAGTCAGAGAACACATTTACATCGGTTAATGAAAAGACATTTCCAGTAGTCTGCTACGGGGTCTACGATAGAGGGTGGCAGAGACAAACAAAATAATTTTATATCGCTAATGACTAGAACCTCTTCCTATATACATAATTAACTATTGTGTAAGTTAGGAGCGTCTGATAATTTTATTATTTGAGTGAACCTATCATTTAAGTACGTTTCGAAATACCTATGTACAATATTATGTTTACTTTCTAATGTTTTCATAACACCGCGTCTGCTGTTTGTTGCCTTTGCTTGTGCATTATATATTGTCTTGTAATCTTTAGAAGGTAGTTTTTTTTATTTAGTGCTAAAGGTGCTTATTGTTTACAGTATACCTAGTGGCTCATAGATAAGGCTAATCTCAATGGTGGTTTTGTGCGAGGGACAAATTATTTTGGATGTTACGAGAAAATTTTATTTCACGCACCTACTTATAGTGAGCAGCTACTTATATCAGTCTTCATAGTTATTCTAATATTTATTTTATTATTTTCTTATATTGCATTAACATAATATTGGTTTTAGCTTTTTTATACAAATTTTTCTGAGCCCTCCATAACCAGTCTCACAGATCGCCAAAGGGTAATTAGGTAATGCCTTATTACATGTGTTTTTTGAGTGCAATAAATAATATTTGAATTTGATTTGATTTGATACTTTTACCAAATCATGGAGTTTTTCAGATTCGATTCACTGGTTTATTTACAGCATTATTTTAAAATGGTATGCGATATACGTAGGAAGGTTTTTTTTTTTAAATTTTCAATACAAGTCCCTCAAACCTAAATGCGCTTTTCATAACGTTTTTTTTAATGCTTCTACCCTATGAAATCAGTTTATGTCTTGGTTCTCAAAGCACTCGATAACAATGGAATAGAAATCATTGAATGAACATCGCTTGGCTTGAAGCTATCTCTACAGATTCGGAAAGAGGAAATAGTGGTTGGGGTCCAGGACTGGAGAATATGGTGGGCGGGAGAGCACGTCGAAGCCGCAATCTGTAAGGGCACCCATTGCAACATGCGACTTGCGAACGAAGCGCTTGCTTGCGACCGTCAGTATTTTAGGAATCCAACGGCAACTGATCTTTCTTATGCCCATTTTTCGAGCAATATTCGGAATACGATTTTAGTTGAGTTGATCACTCTCTCGGGTAACAGTTTCAAGTCGAGCGATTCTTCTCCAGGAGAAGATCTTAAACGTTTCGATGATTTCGTCTCCAGCCGCCTAGACTGGCCGGCCACTACGAGCGTCGCCATTCTGACACAAATTCTTGGCGCGCCAAACTTGAATTGGCGCGTCAAGAATTTCACAGTAGGAAGGAAGGAGTATAAGCCTTATTTTTTTTATTATGTTATCATCACATCATGGTTGATTCTCACCTGTTATGTCACATCACACATCGTGAATCGTGATGCGAGCCTAAGTAACCTCAATCTTACGGAGTATGCACCATGACAGGGAACTTCCTTTTCTTGTCTGGCTACAGTGAACTAGACGGAAAACACGTACTATTTACATGTCCTTTAAACCAGCATTCAGAGCGGTGATACAGACGCGGCCGGGTAAACCCTACCACCTAGTTAGGAGCGGCAAGGGTTTCCTCACGGTGTTTTTCTTCATCTGAACGAAGGGTACGATACTGTAAAGGCCTTTAAAAGTACGCCCGTACAGAGGCTCGATCCTACGATCACTGCGCGCCAGTCAGAGACTAGCGCGGTCAGCCAACCCGCCGCTCAGAATCTTATCAACAGCTAGCAAGTGCACGTTGGTTTCGGTTGGCACTTCCCCTAGTTTGTCAAGAATTTGTTACCACATGGTACCCCAATATACCTAACTATTTTCCAAAAACATACTAACTCGCTTATTTAATCGACTGTACTGTTTTAATTTTTAAATATACACATTCGGCGTCTACGGTACATTCTGTCGTGAGGAAAACCACTTTGAAGCCTGTGGGAGTTTTTTTTTTTATTTAAAATGACACGGAAGGCTACATCACGTAATGAAACAGTATTCTGGTAACAATGATGTCAGCTTAAACACCTTGGTGACTTATGTAGGTAGGTGCCATATCGGCGCATCCCTCGATTCCAGCCGGCTACAATGAACTGGACGGAAAACACGAACTATGTTTCATAGCCACTTCGAGCGACCTTCATTCAGTGCGGTGATACCAACCCGGGCGGATTTAACCCTACCACAATCTAAGGAGAGGGAAGGGACCTACAGTTTAACGTGGAATCCGAAATACGATCAGCGTTAACGGTCAAGCGGTCACCAATCCAAGTCCTGACCGCGCTCGGCATTGCTTAACTTCGGTAATCGAATACTGAATATCGCAACCACTGCGCCAACGACGCTGATAGGTAAAGGCATTACGCTGCTAGAGATGATAACAAAGTTGATGAGCCTATGTATTTTCGCGGAAATTAAAATTGCCTTAACGTTATTGGCATTCTCCTCCACGCTATTAAAGCTACGTATATTGAGCCGGTAAGTCGCGCTGTATAAATTCATTATAAAGGGGTTTGTGTTGTGACGTGAGTGAGTAGCCGCCTGGGATGGAGTGAATGTGCCGAAGGTGCTGATGAGTGAGACGGAGCCAAGATTGATGCCTCCTACCTACCCTGCGTGACGCGGAGTGAGATTGATTAACTTTTTGTAAAGCTCGCTTGATCCAGCCAGTGTACGAGATGAGGTGTTCTGGGCGTGACCGTGCAAACATCACATGAGCGAGTGAAGAGACATCGCCACGATTTCAACCAATCA
>WYDE02000001.1:345579-356122 GCA_009867175.2 Adela reaumurella | reverse complement strand
CTGACCGCGCCCAGCATTACTTAACTTCGGTAATCGAATACTGAATATCGCAACACTGAGCCAACGACGCTGATAGATGGTGTGCATGCATGTATCATTTCCACACAAAACAATTTCATGTATACATTTTAAGTATGAAAATTAAAACCAGCACATAGTTCATTGTACATTTCCTTTATTGAATAAATAATACAAATTTTATTATATTTCACAACTTTCTATAGTAAAACAAATTCAGTCCTACAGATCTGAGCAAATAATCAAATTTACTATAGCATATTTCAAGCCTTTTCAAATTGAACGTTTCAGAGCGAAACACAATAAACAAAGACATAATTTATTCCTTTTTCGCGGTCTAAATTTATTGCTATAAAATTAAGACTCACATTTAGCGAAACCGTGGTATACTCTACAATATAATACACATAACTGAAAGAATACATTAAATAGTAAAAATAACATGGAATTTTAAAAATTTACACCTGCGTTGTGTAGGTAAAATTAAAATAAGTAGATTGTAATAGAGTCTGATTTTTTTTACGATTCAAAAAAATCTATGATTCGACTGAATCGTAAAAATCTGAATCTGGTGCATTGACTGCAGCGTTACTTCACAATATAAAAATTGTAAGATTGTAATAGAATTGTATAGAAATGCAAACTAAAATTTTCATAAAAAAAATTAAAATCTACGGAAGAAATAGATTTAAAACAGAAATAGCGCTTCAACATTTTAGGGCACATAAATGCTCTTACATAAATACAAATTGGAAATGTCTAAATTAGACACAAATCGCTCATTAAACGCTAATAAAACTAATCAACAAAATACATACCTAACATACACTAATAGTTGCATACGCACAATTCGGCAAATGTTCGATCGAAAATTACTATATACCGCAAACAAACCGGATCCGGGTACAATCGAAAGGGGAACGGTTCAATATTTTATACTAAATTACAAACGACGGTACCGCTTTCTAAGTACTAATAACACTAAACTTAACCTAACCATTCAATATCTATTGCCTCATTCACTTTGGCTAAATAAATAATTTTGAGATACTAACACCAGTTGGTTCTCTCCTGCTCACGTGGTTCCAATATCGAGAGGCTAATAATTTCAGACAGTTGAATTTGGTCCAAGAAACTGTAGAGTTATTTCAATGTGTTGAAATATATTCCACGCCAGCTATATGCATAACTGCATTAATTTATCCAATTTGTAGCCGATTCAGAATCAAACGAACTTAGCAAGCATTAGATACAATATACGGGGTGTAACTGAATCAACTGTGTTTCTTTTAGGGGGTTATTCTGTAGTAGTATTTTTAGCTTCACGAAAAAACCTTCAAAGAACTACTCTTACATTGCAAACTAGGTGTGAAGTGTTCGCGTCCAGAGAGCAAAGACTTCATAGTTCATTAGGATTTAATGTTTATGAAAATAATTTTTTACCCTATTCCTTCGAAACGAATGGTTAAAACAGAAAGTATATACATACTCATTCGTTTCAACTTCACTTCACGAGGCTGCCACCAACAAGCTCGCACAGTTTACACCATACTTCTTGAAACACCTAAGAATGTAAACCTTATGCCCAAAGAGCAAGCACTTAATATTGTATCAATATTCTTGTCGGTCGGCGGCTGTCCCGCCTGCACGCATGTGTGCACGATGTCTTTATTTATTTGTTGAATGCGTGTAGGATTGTGTAGGCTTTATTTTTTAGCACTCGCACTTGGGTTAATATGTATTCATCCTATTCTGTCTCACTTCGAGTGCACGTGTTTGGTTCGACTCGTGTGTGTGGTTTGTGCGTGCGCGTAGCTCAGCTGGCTGTGAGTGAAGTGAAGTCTGAACTGTTACGCGGCTCACGTGCGCATTGAGTGCCCGCTGTAATGTGTGTTACAAGTGGAATTAGACGAAATGAGCGAACATTCATTTGCGAGCGAACACAAATGAAGTGTTCGCTCTGAAGTGTTCATTCTGCGATAGAAGTGTGTTAATTTTCTTTAATGATTTCAGAAAATTATTCTGTAGGCGAAACTGAGACACTTTAGTTCTCCAACTTTTGGAAATTGGAAAAAAAATCACTTTCTCCATACATTTTGAGGTTAGGTCTCACATTCAATGTATGGAGAAGGTGTTTTTTTTTCGAATTTACAAGTTGTGGTACAAAAGTTTCTCAGTTTATGCTACAAAACCAAAAGTTTCGTCTACAGAATAACCCCCTAAAAGGAACGCAGTGAGCCAACATCTGTATATCTGTTTAATAAGTAGGTATGTGCATTACTGTTTGAGCACTCGATTCAACCAAATCTTGGGACCATTGTCGCATATAAAATCTAACCATGGGTTAAAGCCTCCCGGCTCCCGCACACTGTTGCGATTTTGCAATATTGCGTTCGCGTTATTGAGATATTTTTTCTTAGTACATTTTTTATTAAGACGGGATCTTACACACTGCGGCAATAATAACACGCTGCGTTCTCTCTGCTTTTAAAACTGTGGATGCATGCCGTGGCATTTGCTGAAAACGCACACATTGGAAGTATCGGTTGCTAAGAAAGTAGCTGTGTGGAAAGAACAAGGGACCCAATGATGCAAGCGATATTATCGACCGGTTATATCGTGGCTGTGTGCGTCGGCTTTTACAATGCGTTGCACAGTTGCGTCCGCGCATAGTGATTATGCCATCCCATTGTAACACACAAAGAGATTTCGCCTGAATTTTTATAAAAAAAATTGATTCTATCGAGAGCACTGAACCAAATTCAACGTACGATAAGTCGGGACCACAAAGAGAGCGCAATATCCGCTCACAACTGAAAACCGTCCCACTTAGCACACCGCCAACTTGTTTTATCTACTAAATATAACGTTTATATACAGCGACGATTTAAAAGTCTTAAAACCTAGTTCCAAAGTCGTCCGGAGGAATCTGAGGAACTATGTGTAATAGTAAAAACACCATGCAAGATCGTTCATCATATACAAGCTAACACTCAAAGAAACATATTTACAAAACAACAATCATCTAACGTAATTTTGTCTCGCTTCTTCTCTCGAGTTAAAGCGAGACAAAACACTCGGGTTGTCTTTTTGAAGTTAGCCTTTCGATATTCTTTCTCTTTCACATTCGCACCGATTTAATTCGCATGTGATGAAACCAGCATCTGACTTCGCATTGACTTCTGCCATTTCTGTAGGTACCCAAAGTAACACCAATACACACACCGTACACATCTCAGTCATTCGTACAAAACACAAATCTTAAGAGTCGTCTCGCGACACTAAAATTCATTTACAAAGTGCATCTACATAATCAAACATTACATTTTTTCCTCAATCAGATCGGCCAAAAAGCGTAAAAAATTCAACAGCCTACTTATAAATATTTTATTAATAGGCAGTACATTCAGTGTTGCTGTACCACCAAACATTTCGAGGTATTTTTTTTTCTACATTTTCCAGTCGATCTTCACACACTCATAAAGAACATGATTAAACGACAATCATCCAGTCTGCATCGGTCGCACAACACAAGTCTACAGACAACGGTAGATATTCACAGGTAAAGACGTCTAAATAGTTTGTGATGTTTTACATTATTCCACACACTTATTCACAAAAGATTTCACTGAAATGGTGAAGTTACATTTACAACAATATAATCAAACGTTACGTAGATATCTGTTGCGGTCTTCAATAATTTTGGTATGACCAATTATTGTAGTCTGCAATTTTCTTTTTCATGTGCCTAGTACATGAAAAAGAAAATTTTTGTATTTTAACAAGGTGCCGTTTCTTTCTGCATCTGACTGCAAATTGTCATCCCAACTAACTGCATACTTTACACTATGAAAGGGATAAAATTTTATAAAATCTATAGTTTTGACACAACTTGATCATTATTGCATTATTTCGATACGACTACGATTGAAAACGTAACTTTGCCCTCGCAAGCAGCCATAGAAAAAGAACACATTTTTCAGATCCTACCAGTAAATTTCACATTATGCACACTAACAGTACGACCGACACGACATTCGAGGTCTTTGAATGTGGCCCGAATGTCTAACGGTCGTTACGAAACACAGTGTCTATCGAGCTTATATTAATATTTCGTACATGTTTTCCGTTTATAGTCCAATTTTTTCCAAGACTGACTAAAATGACATCTCACTGGCGTTGCCACCTTCAAACAGTAGTGATTGCAGTCGATAAGAATATTATCGACTTTTATCAATTGCATAATCTTTGATGTTAGGCTGAGTTTACCACGCCAAGTGAGAATCCTCTGGAAAATCGCTGGCGAGTTTTAATTTACGAAAAATCGCAAACCAGGTGGGAACTCGCGCGAGTTTCTCGAGTGAGAAACGTACGAAAAATGTAAACGACCAACGAGCGCAAGAAACTCGGGCGAGTGACTCGCGGGGATTTTTGCACTCGCGAGTTTATTATGAGGTTTTCGCCTGAGAAACGGGATTAATCAATAAAATTATCGGCAACATAATTATTTAAAATTTGTGTGAAAGTGGCAACACTTCAAACGTCACCTTTCAAAAAAGCAGACTGTAGTTCAGTGTAATCAGACTGAAAAAAAGGAAAGTACCCTGTCATGGCACCATACTCCCAACAGGATTGAGGTGAGTTCGGCTGAGCAACCATGACGGGATGAAAAACCGACAGCCGGTAAATTCAGCCGCTGAATCTAATGTGACAAACAATTTGTTCATATCACAAATACAACAACTGCAAAAATGCCGTTCTTTTTCCATGCCGCTGCAGATTCAAACAACACTGCAGTAACACTAGATAATTTCACATACGGTGTCCGTTACTGGCGCGCCGCTGGCACCAGCGGTACGCGGTGCACTAACGGTGCGGCGCGTGCTTCACGAGGCGTACATGCGCTTGATGTCCTCCTTGTAGCGCTCCTGGATGTCTTTCCGCTTTATCTTGAAGGCGGCGGTGACGAGCCCCATGTCGGGGCTCCACACCTCCGTGCACAGCTTCACCGCCGCAGGCACCTCAAACTTCTCCAGCTTGCCTGCAGACACAAGCGACGTGAGAATTTTTGGCTCAGCAAAGCTAAGCCTAGTAATTGGGTATACTAGTAGTACTAGTCAAAAAACTTTGGTGTCTGTTTGGTTGTTTGTATGTTTGTCCGCACAACTCCTCCTAAACGGTTCGGCAGATTCTATATCCCAATAGCTCGATACATACCATTCTACTCCCTACAAGAACTGGCAAGAAACTTCGGTCACAATTTTTTCTAAACGGTTAGGCTGATCGAGCTGAAATTTTGTAATTTATATAAATATATATTTGCCAATATATGCCAATAGCTCACCACATACCAGTTTTCAACTTATTAGAAGAACTGGCAAGAAACTTACATGGAAAATTTTCAAAATCCACTCCTAAACGGTTTGGCCCATCGGGCTGAAATTTTGTTGGTTCATTTTATATATCATTAGCTCACCACACACCAATTTTCATCTTTCTAGAAGTACTGGCAATAAACTTCGCTGGAAATTTCACTAAATCGGTCAATTGGGCTGGAATTTTGCAGTTTCTTTTTATTTGCCAATATATTGCCACAACCCAATTTTCGACTTCCTATGAGAATTGACAAGAAACTTAAGTGGAAAATTTTCAACGTCCACTCCTCCTGAACGACTTCGCTAATAGAGCTTATTTATTTGGCTCATTCTGTGTGTAAACAGCTCGCTACCTGCCAATTTTAAACTACCTAGCAAATTCGCTTGCGCCTTATATAGGGTAATTATCCTGAGAATGCATCTGTAAGGGCCGTAACAGTATGTATAGATAATATATTATATTAAATTGATTCGAAATGATGGGATACAAGTGGACGGAGGGGTATTATGTATATTTGTGTATTTATAGCATTTGTACCATTCTGCCACTCAATCAATTCGTGCGCCTACACAGATACCCTCTACCACATCCCAAAGGTTTTGCTAGTATATAATGCAAATCTGCATTAAGCAGACCTATTGTGCTATATTCAATTGTAAAATTGTGTACAATAAAAAATAAATACAAAAGTGGCAAGAAAATTAAATTTTTCCACATTCTTAGTGAGTATCGTGAAGCCTGTTACGGCAACACTGGCGTACATCTACCTTGCTTAGTAACGATCAACAACTAATTAGTTCCGTTTGTGAGCGCACGCCTCGTTACTCGAGAGGTCGTGAGTTCTCTATCTGGTATGTGCACAATTTTACGCTATTAAAAAATCACGATAAATTGGTTGAGGCTTTCGCGGCCTGAGTTTGAATGTAGAGTGCTTCTGTTCGGGCTTAATGGCCGTCGTAAGTTGGAATTTCTTCCTAACCTATCTTGGAGCACCTCTGAAGAAGCTGGCCACTCGTGCTAGCGAAACTTTAGGAAGCAATTCCAACTTACGACGGCCATTAAGGCCGAATAGAAGCACTCTACATTAAAAAATCACTGTTAAAATTTGCGTGCAAAATTACAATGCACCCCGATGAAGGAAAACACCGTGATGAAACCTATACACTAACAACATAAATACAGTGGGCGACTGTTAGTAATGTACATTGAGCTTCAGAACAGCCAATCGGACATAATGAGTTTACTTCGTTCGATTGTCTCTTTTTAAAGATCAATGTACATTACTTACTGTCATCCACTGTATGGTGTAGTGTTCCACAACACTACTTATAGTTCGTGTTTCTCGTCCAATTCAGTGTAGCACACACACACACAGTGCAGGAAAAATCACAGGAAAGTTGCAAGGGCATTGTAATCCATTAGGATCACTAGGAAAGGTGTTGTAGACTGAAACCGTGAACGGTGTAGCCATCCATGCAGACATTGACAACGGAAAAAAATCTCACATTTCTTGGCGTGTTCCGCGAGCTCCTTGAGCACGGCTTTCTCTATGGCGGCGTTGGCGCAGAGCTTGTCGAACTCTGTCGTCTGCAGGCCGAGCTTGCCAGCGATGTCGCGTAGCGCGGCAGGGTTGGGCACCACCAGTGCGACCGTGTACTGCTTGCTGGGGTCTCCGTACACGCAAATGTTCTCCACGATGGGGCACGTCTTCAGCTCCGCCTCCACCTTACCCAGCGACACGTACTCGCCCGCCTGCAGCTTCACCAGGTCCTTCTTGCGGTCTGCGCGTAACATTTTCATTTTATTTGATGAATGATGCGGACTTAATGAAGACATAGCCACAAGGATAGAGGGAGGTACGCTTAGATGGTTTGGACACATGGAGAGAATGCATAGTGAGAGAACGACCAAACAAATATATGAAGCGAACGTGGAAGGAAGGGACGAACGGGGCCGCCCTACTAATAGGCAGCGCCATTTGACTCATTCCTGACATACATCCTTTGCTTCATCCACTGTCACATCGTTTCAAACATGCGCAAATGTACCCGTAACACCAAACTTTTCCTTTCCGTAAAATGTTACCTAATTAATAACTTAAACGAACTTAATGTCTATTTTTGTCCAAGACGGACTGAACTGACATTTCACTGATATTGCAGCGTTGCCAGATTCACACTGCTAGTGATTGTAGTCGATTAAAATGTTATCGACTTTCATCGATTAAATAATCTTTTTTCATTTAATAAATCAGCCCTCAGCCCATTTAAGCGCACGAGTGCTTAGGTAACTATCGCTGAGTTTAAATCAGGCGGAAACTCGTGTGAGTTTGTCAACTCAGAAACTTACAAAAAATTTAAACAGCTCCGCGTGCGAGCGAGTCGCTCACGTTGAGCGCTAGGAACTCGTGCAAGTGACCCGCGTAGTTTTTTACACTTTCGAATGTTCCCCTAGGTTCGTCCGACAAATTGTATTAATCGATAAAATTATTGAGAACATGACTATTTGAAATTTGCGTGAAAGTGGCAACGCCGCAAACATCACTTTAATCCGTCTTGGAAAAAAAATGGACTTTAGACATGAACTCATCAGTTTCGACCGTTTGTTCATCCAATAAATAAATGATTCATCCTGGTATGTTCTGGTTCCTAAGGTGGACCTATTCATCCAAACACATTTTTCAAAATTGAAATCTCAATCTCAAATTCAATCAGAAAAATCGCTCAAATCAATACCAATTCCAATTCCTCAATACCAATTCGAGGTAAGCAAATAATGAAGCATATGCAATCCTAAGTTCACCTTAGTGTTGTGTTATTAACAAATATTACTTATTAATGTGAATGTCATTAGTCATTAGTGTTCGCGGACTACATCAAACAGTTACTGCGAGTACAAGTGACTCGCTCGAGGGAGTATTTCGTGTGGTTAACCATTAATAAGTTACCCGATCAATGCGATAGTGCATTTAAAAAGCACTACAAAGTACACGTCAAACTGTCAGACGTCAAGAACTCATTCTCTCGACGGCCGGCCGAGGTATACTTGTAGTACACATACATTCTCGACAGAGAAGAGACACCCTAGCTATGTGGACCAATAACTTTAAAGTGGGGGAAAAACAACTTGTGTAAAAAAAATTTAAAGTTCTTGACATTCCGTGTAAGAAAGCCACCTTTATCTGTTTGAAGAGATTGCCCAAAATGACTAGACCAGTCTAAGGGCTACCAACTACCGCAAAAATATAAAACTATTGTTCGTCTATTGATTATACTGTTTGTTGTACAATTTTCAAACTTTTGATTTTCCAATCTTTTCTTCACCGTGAACCGAGGAAGTTCAGAATTTCGCAATAAAAAAAAATCAACTAAGGTTTACCGTATTCTTAGTAATAGAAAATGATGAAATTTTACAAACTAAAAATGTGTGACCTGACAGACAAAACATCATTTTGTATTTTGCAGTACATTCCAGCCTTTATTCTGGTCTATATTTAATTTTTTCCTAAGACGGAGTAAAATGACGTTTCACTGACGCGTTGTCGCCTTCAAAACAGTAGTGATGCAATCGATAAAAATCATGTCGAATTTTTTTTACGATTGAATAATTTTTCATGTAAAGCTGAGTTTACTGCACAATTTTTCCGTATTTACGGAAAAATCTCAGGCGAGTTACTATTTACGAAAAATCACAAACCAGGTGGAAACTCATGCAAACTAAAAATGTAAACGGCTCCGAGAGCGAGTCGTTTGCCCGAGTCCCTGACGAGCGCAAAGAACACGGGCGAGTGACTCGCGGGGCTTTTTACACTTGCGGGTTTTCCGTGAGGTTTTCGCCTGAGAAACTGAATTAATTAATAAAATTATCGACAACACCTACATACTATTTAAAATTTGTGTAAAAGTGGCAACACTGCAAACATCACTTTACTCAATCTTCCAAAAAAACCTTAGTTACATAGGGGTACATTTTCAAGCATTCACACTTAGCTTTCCTGCACGTCTTAAACGAAAGCCAACCCGTTTTTCTACACAACAAAACTACAGCCAGGCTTCCTCCAGAGTTAGACTCACCGATAATCTTAATGCAGCCGTCGTGATGAATCTCGCCGATGTCTCCAGTCTTGAACCAGCGCTTTCCGCCCATCTCCACAAACTCCTCTTTGGTCTTGTCTGCCATCTTGTAGTAGCCTTCAGACACGGAATCGCCGCCGATCACGATCTCGCCTTGAGGGAACGGACGGTTCTGCACCCTGCAACGTGATCACATTTCTCGTCACTTTGAGTTCAAATTTGGTTTAACACTTTAACAGCCACTCACGTACTTGGTACAACACGACGCTGTCGTGTCAGGCATCAGCGTGATCACATACTCAGTACGTCGATGATTTCATATGTTTATTCTAAAATCACGTGCCTGGGACGTGATTTGCGTGTAACCCTGTTGGAGTGTATTTATTTAGCTACACATACATGTATCATTCAACGACATGCGGTGCGGGGTGTAGGTGGGAGAAGGAGTTAAGCCAGGCGCGGCTAAGTTCTACCCACGTCGAATGTGTAGAATGTGATTTAAATAAGAATAGGACAGGACTAGCGCCATTTTGTGAAGTTGAATTGTCAAACTACCTTCACGTAACTCATACTTGAGTACGGTGTGGAAATAAAATTAATATACAAAATCAAACATTTAAGACAAACAGAAACAGAATAATTTGTTTTAACTAAATATTTATTGTAAGAACAATTTAAGAGCTTAAAACTTGTTGATACTAAGTGTGGAAGTGTTCAAAGTTCAGTATTTTAAAGAACTACCAAGAGATTTCATTGTTTTAGCTAAAACTTATTTGAAAAATTAAAAATAAAATCATGTTCAGTTGTGTCTTGGTCATCAAGAACAACAAAAGCAGAAGTAAAAGACCTGGCAGTCTTTTCATGCGAAAGTATGAAATTGAAAATATGTATAATGCTTCCCGTTTCCCTTGAACACGTGCAGACCGTACTTTTACGCGCGCATTCGAGTGAAGTTAGTCAACAGTCAATGCTATTTTATAGTAATCATAAAGGTTTTTACACAGATGAAGGTAGGAACAGATGGGACACTCCGCAAAACCATTAACGTAAATAGCGACAATGCAATAAAGTGCAAT
>WYDE02000001.1:323100-339176 GCA_009867175.2 Adela reaumurella | reverse complement strand
ACCTAGTTCACCCGGTGTTATGGGCTCACATCTCGGATTGTAGGTGATGTAGCCAATCCGTGTCAGTTTCAATAAAACAATAAAACAAATGTTCATACAGTAATAGATAATCGGGATCATAATCGCCGATTATTAATTAAAGTAATCGGAGTCGTAATCGATAAATCAATAATCGCCGCAACCCTAATTACAAATTACAAGCCCCGAAGTACAGTTTGACGGACTACTCATGGCAGGTCATCACGCCCTATTCTGACAAGGAATTCTGGTAGGGGAGACAGATAGTAGTCTGGCTCTGTCACACATCTGTCCTGCCTTCTCACATAAAACTGGTAAGAGAGAAAACAGAACTGTCAGATCAGATGTAGTTCGACAGCTGCCCTGGGACCGTGGTCCTCTAGTCGAGTGAGAGGTGCGAGCGGGAAGCGCATGAATTTTATACAGACTTCACTATCTGCGTCACTGTTATTTCTCACTCGCCAAGACTACATTCGATAGGCCGGTAGACCCGCTAAACTTCATAGCATAATAACAAGACAGTATAGAGCAGGCTATGCCACCCCACTCCTCCAATATCTGTGAACAGGGAAACGAGATTAAGATGATAAAAACAAATTGACATAAACTGACATATATATGTTTACTGTTCGACATATTATATTTCAGTTTAAAAGAAACACACAATACATTATTACAAATTATAAAATTTAAAGTTAAAGCAGATTAAGATGGTAAAATCAAAATTGAGATAAATTGACATATATAGGTATGTTGGACATATTTTTATTTCAGTTTAAAAAAACTCACACAAAACATTATTACAAATTATAAAATTTAAAATTAATCTAGCTTACATTATTACATTTACAATTTGTGTACACACAAACATGTATTTTCAAATCTTTACGGTGAAAAGAAACAAAATCCCGAAACTCCCTTTTATTCTATGGTGGGCGTCAATATGACAGAAAGAGACGTCGAATTTGTTTCTATTGCCATTGTAAAGCTCTCAGACGATAGGACTGTACTGTACTGTCTTACATAATGTATAATTTTTATATGAAATAACAATTATTCTTCAGTCTTCTCAGCCTATAAGATGCATATTTTTTTTGTCTAATATTTATCGGGTTATGATTTTCTAGAAAAACATTGTTACGCTATCGCTAGAAGCCTAAATATTACTGATATTACGCATAACTTGCAGCGTAAACAATTGGGATTTCCAATGGCCATTAATGATTCAATTACCTATAGTATGTCACAAAATTAATTAAAAATGCATTGAAACAATATGGGTAGGTACCAAGATTATCTACGTACCTACGTACTAGTACATACTAAGTATTTCGTTCATTAATGATAATTTTATAGTGCTGTTTAGTCATGCATTGTCATGATGTTGGTAGGTGCTTGTTGTGAAAGAACCTAGGTCCTCCACCAGGGTCTATGCTGCAAGTCCGTAGGTTTTGACTGAGGGCTATCTGTTCTCTCTCTGAGAGGCTGTAAGAGAGGGAACTAACATGCTTTCGGGTCACGTCCGGGCTATGATAGTATACGTGCTGTGGATTGTGAGGTGTGGTGTGGATGTGGATGCGACAAGCGCGATATGAAATAGTGATTGTTTTTCAGCAGGGTGAAGGTGACGAGTCATCATCGGACGCGGACCCCAGCGACAATGAGAGTGACCTCCCGCGCAACAACATACCGAAGCAAGAACCCATAGACTACGGCGACGAGTCCAGCATGATCACTGCCAACGGAGGCATTCTCGACCCAACCAGAACACCCAACTTTCCAGGCGCACTCTTAAATATACAAGGTACTTACACAATTCACAAGTGAATGAGTTTGTAATGCGTGCAAGGAAAGAGGAATGAAAATAAATACAGGTAAAGCGAAAGTTATGGTGGTCGAGAGAAATTATGAGATCGCTGAGTGCAAAGTTAGAATAGGAGACGAAAAGCTCGAACAAGTGAATGAGTTTGTGTACCAGGTGAGTGTGTTCACGGGGGACGAAAAGTACGATAAAGATGTTGAAAGGCGAGTAATCAAAGGCAATAGAGTGGATGTGCTTTGAATATTATCCTGAAAAGTCTCGTAATTAGTTGCACTGCACGAATGGCTATTCATAATAGCGTCCTGGTTCCTAGACTTATGTATGGCTGTGAATCTTGGGTATGACAGAAGCGACACGAAAGTAGAATAAATGTAGTTAAAATGCGATCATGGGGAAGAATATGTGGTGCATCTTAGAAAGATAAAGGGAAGAATAAATGTTTAAGAGAAGAATGTGGATTATTATGGATTATGTGGAATATTCAGGTTTTAATACAATTTAGTCTCAGTTAAAAAATTTCACTAAAAAATTGCTCAACTTTGATGACAAACCGCCGATGACGTACAACAAACAAACAAATAAACGTGTTAAAATGTTCTTCATACATGCTCGTCGGTTACAGGTACTGAGCACTTGCCCCTTTTGGAGCACATGCTCGATCGTTTCTAGGTATGTGCGTCTAGGGCGACCCATCCCGGCTCTTCCACTCATATTCACTCCAAAAATTTATTTCGTTAGTCTTCTATCATCCATTCTTCCAACATGACCGAACCACCCCTTTCACCCCAAAGCATTCCTTTCTCAATCCTTGTCGCTATACCTTCTTTCAAACCACAACGCTCTCGCACTACATAATTTCTCAATCTATGTTTCACTTTCATTCCTTTCCTTTTAAATGCTTCCACCATAATATTAACCGTGTCCTGCAATTAGTCCACCGACGAAGCAAGGATCACTTGATCGTCGGCGTACAAGAGACATTTCACAACTAACTCACTCATTCATAGTCCACAATCATATTCTTTTAGATCAGCCAAGCAGCTTTCTACGAAAAGATTGAGCAGCCAAGGTGACGCCAAACACCCCTGTCTGACGCCTCTAGAGATGTCAAACCAGTCGGTGTATGCCCCACTTATCCTGACGCAGGTCCTTGAGCCCTCATAGAGATTCAGATTCAGATGATGTTTATTTGCCTAGATTTCAGTGGTCGCACCAAGCGGACAATACTGTCCACAACAATTTTGATGAAACCTTTCTTTATTTTCATTACCCCCTAATCCGCCAATATCTTTGTAAATTTTATAATAACAATAATAAACCGTCGACTCAACTACCGTTGTACCGATAGTCGGGTCTGCGCATGGTCTGATAGCGAAGAGTCTCTACCAACATCGCTAGGGGGTTAGGTGAAGGGACAGATGCAGAAGGCGGTCTTGCGCGATACTGCCCGCATTGTCCGACGATTCCTCTCTTTTGAGCCCAACCACCGGTAGCCTGATCTAGGTTCGCCGCCGCCGGTGGGGACACCGTTTTTGTATATTTTTTATATTGTATAATGTTAGGTTAGGTGTATATATTGTAAATAGGTTAGATGTACAATGTAAAATGTGTATATAAAATGCGTAAATAAAGAATATAATAATAATAATTTATTTAAATATAAGGTACTTGTCCCATTCAAACAAAATTACAATGACTTAAAAACAAAATTGAATGAATGAATGAATATAGACTTTTCTGCTTAGCATAAGGCGGACTTATTGCCAGAGGCAATTTCTTCCATTCGACCTTTATACACTACATCATTGAGACTGCTTCTATTTTAGTGCATTTACATTATACGCTCTAGAAATCTAGCTTTCAAGTTCTAATCTAGCGCAGTACTCCAAAGAAGTCGTCGAGCCTGTTCTCAGCGAACATGCCAGACGCACTACACCTCCAGGGTAAACCTAACATGCACCTCAGGGCGTTGTTGTATTGTACACGCAGCGAGTTGAATGCTCGCCGTGTGCACATGCACAATGCGTGTCCAGTGCAGAACGCCTGACAGTACGCCTTGAACAGGGTCAGTTTGACCTCCTTTGAGCACAGCTCAAACCTTCTAGCAAGCATGTTGCTCTTCATAGCAATAGCTCTTTGCTGTCTCTCCATGTCCTCGTCATCCTTTAAAGTGTCTTGTGTACTATGCGATTACTATGAGAATAGGATTGGCTGTTGACTAACTTCACTAGAATCCGCGCGGAAAAGTACGTTCTGCACGTCCTCAAGAGTTTTCACGGGAAGCATTATACATACGAGTATTTTCAATTTCATACTTTCGCATGAAATGACAAATCCAAGTCTTTACTTCTCCTTTTTTTGTTCTTGATGACCAAAACACATCGCAACTGAATATGATTTTTTTCACATTTTCAAATAATCTTTAGCTAAAATATGAGTTCTGTTGATATTTCTTTAGACACTTCCACTTCTTAGAACAAACAAGTTTGGAAGCTCTAGAATTATTCTTACAATACATATTTAGTTAAAACTAATTATTCTGTTTGTGTTTTTCTCAAATGTTTGATTTTGTAAATTGTTTTCTTTTCCACCCCTTACTCAAGTATCACTGATGTGAAGTTATTTTTACAGTTCAGCGTCACAAAATGGCGCCTATCCCGTCCTATTCTTATTTTAATCGCATTGTATACATATATGTAATATGTCAAGCACGTTATAATATAATAATTGTATTATAAAAACTTATTGGGTAATAAAACTTGCAGGTTTGTTACCGGGACCTTCAGGAATGCACGGAGCGCAAGATAGCTTTGGTAAGTTTCTGTTCTGTTATGTATATAGGTAACCATTTAGTAAAGTTGAATTTTTGTGTAATTTGTAATAATTATTTAAGTATAGATTGTAATGTTGAGAAATGAAAATAATTGTAATCAGAAATGTATAGTTAGGTACATGTTGCCAAACTTAATGCCACTGTAATAATACTTTGATTGAAAATCATGAATATATTCATGATTTTTTTCTCATCAAACAATAACTTGTGAATTCAGAATGGCAATAAGTTTTGCGCTAAATTAAAAAAAATTAAATCTGTTAGTTGTAAAATTGAATAAATTTGTAAATGTTTACTCGTAAAAGATAGGTGCATCTAAGCAAATAGCTGCTGAGGCTTATATTAAGCTAGCAGTCGACGGATAGTTATTCACCGTGCTGTCCGTCTGCCCCAGGACCACACTGGACGGGTGCGGATCAAATGCAATCGCAAACGATGCACAAAAACGGTGAAAGCAGACTCCACCCGATGCAACCGGCCGTGGATTACACCAAGCTGGAGGACTTTCGCAACTACCAGAACAACGGTGCGTTACCCGGGTACTATCAGGATAGCGCGGCGGCGCAGAACAAGCCCGTCTGCCCGGCGTGCGGCAAAATGTACAGCAACAACAGCAATCTGAAGCAGCACATTGTCAACGTTCACTCGGAGCACGGCGCCGCCTTCCACTGTAGCCTCTGCAGTAAGCCGTTCAAAACACGCCAGTACATGCAGATACACATGAACTCGACGCACGGCGTACGACAGAGGAAGCACCGCGACTCCTGAACGACGAGCCGACCAAACTCAAAGTATGGCGCGTAATATTACTGGATAGTTGCGGGAGGATAGGGGGAGTAGACGCGAGGGGGGGATGCTAGCGTGTGTTGTGTATTAACGGCCGCCTCTGTGTTACAGGGGCGGCGCTTATGGCAGGTTGCGGGGGCGGGCACGGAGCCACGGTAAGCGGCTACCGGCCGCAGTGTCCGCTCTGCGGCCGCGTCTACTCCTCCACCTCCAACCTCAGACAGCACATGCTCAATGTCCACTCGCAGACGGACCGCGACCAGTGGTACCCGTGCCAGCACTGCGGCAAGAAGTGCAAGACCAAGCACTACCTCATCAACCACCAGCTGCAGGCGCACGGCATACGTCAGAGACAGAACTCCTAGAAGAGGAGCGACGACGACCGCCTCCGGCGCCGCGACGCGCGCCTAGCTGTAGAATGGCCGCTTAGTTGGAACACGGGCTCAGATACAATATATGGATGCCTTCTCCGTTGAAAAGTTTCGTGTTGCGCGCATTATATATTGCAGGATATATATTTTCCCAAGTACTTAGCAGTGTACTACGCGTACGAGTTTAATTAGAATAATGTGCCAAGAATACAGTAAGAGTTGTCGAAACCCAACATTGAGTTCCGATAGATACTGTTGAATATAGAATATTTTTAGAGACAGATTTACTACAGAATGCATCATATTGTAAAAAGAGATTTATCCCTGTCCCGAGCCCCCGCACGGTTCCGCGCGTGAATCTCCAAAGTAGGGTCCCGTGCGAGGACATTTCAAGTGAGTAATGATGAATATGGGCATTGCAGATGCCGCCTCGATGTGGGACGAGCCTGCGAGCCCGATAGTAAAAACGGAACCGTCGATGTCGATTGCGCGCGCGTTACAGAGCAATATATTTCCATTTTTGGGCAGCGGGAGAGTCGGACGGAGTAATGTAAACCTCGAAATGCATTGTCCGCTTTGCGGCGGGACGCTCGGCGGAGGCCCGGTGGCCGCGAGGCGCCATCTCGACCTGCACTATCCGCGCGACAGCCCCGTGTGTCCCGTGGCGACGTGTGCACGCCGCTTCGCACATCCCAACTCGGTCCGTAACCACATGCGCATCAAACACCCCATTCAGTGGGACAAGATGAAGACTCTCAAATGGAGCTGCGGTTGGGGAAACTGACTTCGCAGTGAAGTCGGCCCCGGAGGGTTTTCACACCGAACACCTGACACTGCGGAAACTCGGATCTCAGCCAGCTAGAAGACACAAAGTTCTGTAACGTCAAGATTAAGATATATATCGACTGATAGTTATTTTTATAGTAGACTAGACTGATACATAAGTTTAGTAGAGTAAAGAGATTGTGATGGAAGGTGCCATTTTTTTGTAAGTCTGTAATGATATCAAAGGTTCGATTGATGCTGCGGCGACCTACACATTGCGTACTTACGTAGAGAACCCCCAACACGATCGATGATGGATTTGATGATAATGGAGATAGGATCATTTTCAAATTCTCGACGTTTTTTTTTTGAGAGCTCGACACATGGCGCCGAGCCACCCAGAAGGTGACTAACAACACCCATGGATATTCGGTTTTTGCGGGGGTTGCGAATACCATGCTGGCCTGACAGGTGCCTATTCACACCCCTCTTGAAGCATGCAAAATGGCCTACATGGCAAAGTACAGAGAGGTCGGAATACTCAAGGCAACGCAGGCGACAAACGCAAATATCCGCCCTGGCAAACATACAAACCCCGGCTCGTGAGCGGAAGGCTTCTTCCAGGGGAGGGAAGAGGGGAGGGAAGAGCAGTGGCTAAGGTGATTCACAAGCAACGTGTGGACCCTATCTTCATCTATTACTGTTCAGGTTAGTGATACGTCGACACGGAAGACGGAAGGTCTCCCCGTCTCCCCTGGAAGTGGCCGCCGGGACCCTTGCACTGGTCACCAACCGGCACGACGGGACACTCTGGGATTATGCGCCGGCTGACCGGGGCAGCCTCTCATGTTGGTTAGACGCGATTGGGCCCATATACTATCCAGCTGAATAACCGTTTCACCAAATCTCCCTGTCAACCGTGTCGATGCAACATCTCTGAACAGCGACTCCGCGTTGGGACCAATGGCCTACTCCTCACCGCAGCCAACCCCACCTGCTGTTACTGGGTCCCCGGAAAGTACACCGGGGAGTATCTCCCTGGGTGTGGTGGCGAACTCAGTCGATCCTTAGATCTCCCACACGCTACTTGCTGTTCATTTGGCACCACCCAGGAGGCACGTGTGACTTAAGGACCTTGAGGTACCACGAACGCGAACAGCTGTACCCCCCACTTGTTAAATCGAGATTGATCGTTTTGGGGTGTTAAAGATGTAACAATGAAGAGAGAATTGTGAAATCCCACCAAATTAGATTCTGTTAATTTCTTCCTGCTCTTACGTTCACTACTAGGTATTCTTGTTACGCATTTAAGAATTTTTGCGAGTAATCATTTATTTTCTTTTGACATTGTACTAAATTGTTTTACTCAAGACTGAATATGTATACAACCATTCCTTTAAACTAGCAAAATTAATACTGTTTGGTCTGTGTCAAATTTGGTAAGACACGTGTAAAAATGTAATGTGCGTGAAGCACTTCTTCGACATATCTAGTCATTTAATTGAAGCTAAAATTACTATGAACTATTTACGTATGCGGTGTGGAAAAGGTTAGGTGGGAAGAGAGCGGGGAAAGATGCTAGTTATTAGTGAATATTGTTCCTGGAGTCTGTGAAACAGCCTCCTACATTAATTCGTAACGATAATGTACCTAAATCCTAGTAGTATTGTCAATAACCAAAAATTCAAGATAAGACTTAAGTATAGGGAAAGATATTAGTGATACATGAATACGTAATAATTTAATTTTTACCGACGAGGAGGTCTGCTTGTATGATATTCAATAAAGCTACCAAGTAGTCATTTGTATGTGATGTTTGATTGTAACACGTCTACAAAATTTAACTGGATTTTTAATAATAACAAGGTGAGATATTCTACGGTTTAAGGGGGCGTACAAAGTTGGTTTGACATTTTTAAAAGCATTTTTGCTGAAGAAAGTTTGTGTAAATATTCGGAAAAAATTGTGCCTAATCTATTATACCATTAAATTTGCTCTTCTCCATACAAATTGTAAAATTTATGTGCACAATTGCAATGCTTTGTATAATGATTTCCATTCAATAGAACCGTTTGCTATCATTTAGTTTTCATTTGATTTGGTTTTATTATACCACGATGTCACGGTCATGTGCTCTCGAGCATTTATATAGAACACAGAACGAATCTGCAATTTGTTTTGGAACTGTCAAAAATACCCAAAAAAAGTCTTCAAATGTTTTTAAAGTATGGAGACTTCGTTTGGCAATACTGAAACATGATATTTCCAAAATTACCGGTTAAATTTGAATGAGGATTCACTAGGTATTTATTTTGCGGAGGAAGGAAGGAGGAAAACACAAAAAGTTAAAAATCGCGACACAGCCGTGAGTTATTCGTATTAGCTAGTATTGGCTTTGTACGCCCTCTTAATATTTTTCGAATCATCTGTGGAGCGAATGCAGTGACAAAATGGCAAAACACAAAATCATAATTTAACAGTTGATGAAAGTTATTTTTCTTAACAGAGCATTTTATTTTGTACAAATATCTTATTTGCGTGTCAAAGACTTAGCACAACTCCAAACTCAGCCATCTTGTCGGTGTTGTCGGTCCGCTTAGCTGCGCCCGCCATCACGCCTGACTGTTGGTCATCTTTCAGGAGCATCGCGACGTGCGCACGAGCTGATGCGAGTTCGCGCCACGGATCCGCGACCATGCCCTAAGTGTGGCAAGATCTATCGCTCGGCTCACACTCTGAGAACGCATCTGGAGGATAAGCATACCATCTGCCCGGGATATAGGTGAGTTCTTAGGAGGATAAACACACCATCTGCCGGGGATATCGGTGAGTTCTTAAGGAGGATAAGCAAACCATCCTGCCCGGGATATCAGTGAGTTCTTAAGAGGATATTCATACCGTCTGCCCGGGATATCGGTGAGTTGTTATCAATGTCGTGTGTCAATCTCTGTACTGCTGAAAGCAGTCATTGCTCAAGGCATTCCGCAACACGTGAAATGTCTAATCCCTCGAATATTGTGGTCTAATATGTCTCATTATTCCGATGCTACATATGTGATAAGGTGCATATTATGAATGTTGGACATTGCCAATCATGACCACCATAAACTCCGCCATCTGAGACAGGTGGCGTCACTTTATGTCTTCTACACACTACTCCATGGAGATTGCTGAAACTCACTCCATAGTCATAACTCCCGCTTCTCATTTCTATCACCGATCGACCCGTTGGACGAGTTTGTAATCTCCATTTGTTGTCGACATACCAAAAAGTTGACTAAGAGTTTTGTAAACTCATTCCTAATACGAATGTAAAATGTGGGATCACGTTGCGAAGGTATAATTCAGTTAACCTAACATCAGGGCTTTCAAGAGTAGGGTCAACAAGAGTTGACGTGGTGCTCGAGCCCGCACTGTATACGGCTTCGTCGATGCTGCAAACACAACTGAAATCAAATGCCGACTGAATATAAAAAAAAAATAAGTTCAGTTTCAGAAATTGAACGACTAATGCAAAGTTATTTAATATTTTTATTAGTTACTAGCTTTTGCCCGCAGCCCCGCCCTCATTTAATCACCCTTCGCCGTCAGCCCCCGCCCTTGATCTCCCAAACTCCCCTACCCCTATCCTACACCCTTACCCGACCCGTAGGAAAACCTTGGTGTGTTGGTGTGTTTGAATTTCCATATAAACTTTCATCCCCTATTCAATACCGTTAGGGGAAGAAATAAAAAAAATCGCAAATGCAGCTGAGTTGAATTTATAACAGAAGCCTAAACACCAATTTCAATTTTTTTTTAATTACTATTTTTCCATAAAAAATGTTTAACCCCCCTTAGGAGATGAATTTTCTAAAATCCTTTCTTAGTGCTTGCTCACCTACGTCACAAAAGAAGCTCCTGCGCAAAATTTCAGGATTCATGACCCAGCGGTTTAGGCTGTGCGTTGTCTGCCAGCGAAATAATGACTTTTCAGGCTTTATTAAGGTAGAATAACTATAGGAACACTTGGGTGAAATCCCTCAGGTACACACTACTAAACAGTGTATATAATTGTTTGTTCGCAGGTGCCCGCTGTGTGGCACGGTGGCAAAGTCGCGGAACTCCCTACACTCGCACATGTCGCGGCAACACCGCGGCATCTCCACCAAGGATCTGCCCGTACTGCCAATGCCGAGCAAATTTGATCCGGACCTCGCCAGCAAGTAAGCACTGCAAACTATTACATCATTTAGCCTTCTATCATCTTTCTTCATCTCAGTAAAAATATTTAAACCTTCCTATATGCAAAGTCTTAAAACGCAGGTTGGAATCGACTGATAATCCTTTTTTGATGTGGCATCCTAAATAGTGTATCCTCATTCAAATGTGACCAGTAATTTTTGAGATATATGTTTCAATATTGCCAAACGTAGTTTACATACTTTAAAACATTTTGAATACTTTTTGGGTATTATGGACGGATCCAAAAAAAATTACAGATACATTCTATATATAACACTCGATCACATGACTGACGTCATGGCCTGATAAACCCTATCAAATGAAAACGAATTGATCGGAATCATAGGTGTATTGAATGCAAATAACTTGGCCCTCGATGCAAAAAGGTTAAGTACGGCTGCCCTAGGGTGCTTATAATAGCCGGAGGCGCGGAGGGGTGACAGCCCCCGCCCGCTGTAACAAGGTGCAGGCAACATGCGAGCTGTGACTGATGAGGCAGGTCGCCGAAGGCGACCGGCAAGCCGAAGAGCGATATATCGAGAGCGGCAGAGAGTGTCAGAGCAGCTTCCGAGTGACGTAATACAGTGTCGGGCGAGAATTTTTAATTTTTTTTTTATGGCAAGTCACTGAAGGCTGCATCACCTAATGCACCAGTTTTATGGTACTGGTGATGTTAGCCTAAAAAACTTGGTGACTTATGTAGGTAGGTGCCATGTCAGAACTTCCCTCAATTCCAGCCGGCTACACTGAACTGGACGGAAAACACAAACTATGATTCATAGCCGCTTCGACCTAATTTCATCAAGGGTTAAGAGGATGCTTTGTGGCGCTTCTGTTTCATCTAACGCTCATATAAAAGAGGGAGAGAGAGGTTTGCCTGTTTGGTAATTGTGAAAAATCCTGAGAAATTATTCAAGACATTATTATTTATTTAAAATTCTAGATGAAATATTCTACGTACAACTCGACAATGACTTTTAGACTAATGGCATTAGTGTTAGTGATAATGTGTACAAGTGTATGGGTTAGCGCCTGCGTTAGTGCGCCGAGCGCCGCAGAGTTCGTTCACTCACATTAATTTACACACTAGTGCCATTCGTCTAAATGGCTTGGTCGAGTTATGTCTCTAGTATTGCATTTGTCAAATTTTGTTTCCAGTGTTACATTCACAAGTTACAAAAAATGTGCAAACTTTATTACTGCTCATAATTCTTACAGTAAACTCATTTTCAGTTTTCAAATTCTATAGATACATGTAGCAATTGGTCGTCTAAAGACAAATTGATTAAGACTTTAGATCATTTCCAAGAAATGAGAGTGTTAGAAACTAAGGCTTTTGGTATGTAAGTATGTAAGAATGAGTAACGGAGCGTCACCTTAAGCCTATTCCACATGATACAATTTTATTCCCTTTTAGGATCAGACCCGATGACCTTAAAGTTTAGATTTATTGCGAACTGCTCTCCACATGATACAATTTGACAATTCAAGTACTTTAGAACCCCGATAACCGTACAAATTGGGGCCAAGCGTAGTCCGGATAGTCAGAAATCCGGATTATGCATCATATTATGTAGAATACATATTATGCATTATACATCTTATTTTTTGGAAAAAGCAATGTGAAAACTGCATATTTTAAGAGTACATAATTTTGTGTTTTTTTATCAGTTTGCATTGTTAACATTCATTTTCACTGTAGAGAGTGCACATTTACTTCAATATGGTCTTAGGATTTCTCTTCTTTTCCTATATTGGACTCACATATTCAAGTCACGATAACTAAACGTCCGGATAACTGTAAATTTACTTTAAATTTAAATGTAATTGTGTCGTGTGGAATAGGCATTAGTTATGTAATGATTTCTATCTACCTCTACTTCTCCCACTCATTATGAGATTAAGAGCCCAAAAAAACTAGTGGAGTGCTGATAAGAGTGCTTCTAGTTGTTTGCCTATTTCCTTTTCCTGTGTCAAATTCCTCAAATACCCTCGTTTAATGCTATTTATGCGTCATTATCTGTATTTTTCATGCTCTATAATCCCCCTCTTATCTAAAAATACACATGTTCTGTAAATTTTACAGTTATACACATTTGTATTTTATGTAATAAATACCTAACCAATCAATTTTTATATAACTACAGTCCATTTTTTTGCAAGATAGACTAAAATGACATTTCACTGACATTACAGCGTTGCCAGCTTCACACTGCTAGTGATTGCAGTCGATAAAAATGTTATCGACATTTATAGATCAAATTATAATTTTCATTTAATAAACCAGTCCGCTGCCCATTTAAGCGCGCGAGTGAGTAGGTTGTAACGCAGAGATTAAACCAGGCGGAAACTTGTGTAAGTTTGCGGAGTCAGAAACTTTGTTAAATGTAAACGGCTCCACGAATGAGTCGTTCGCGACGAGCGCGAGGAACTCAGGAGACTACTTGCGTAGCTTTTCACGCCTGCGAGTATTCTGTGAGGTTCTCACCCGACAAATTAAAATTATCGACAACACCTACATGACTATTTCAAATTTGTGTGAAAGTGGCAATGCTGCAACCTGTGCAACAGCGCTTGCAGGCAATGTTGGGTCCAAACCTCAGGTCAGAGAATAATGCAGACGTTAGATCAAGCTACTATTTCCTCATTTCCTCCCGTTTTCATACAAGTGCACACTAAACCAATGAGCTTGGGAAAAATGAAAAAAAGTTATGTTTTACCATTTATAATTAAAGATCTCATTATTATGAAAGCATTAGCTTTTATTTCACTTTGATACGATATGTATTTTCAAAGTTATAAGACTTTAGACTTTTAAATTTGATTCAGCGATGTGTGCTATTACGTCACTCAACCAACGCTTCGGAGCCATTACTTGCAAAGTCATTTGGATAGCTAGAGAAAAAATAAAATTGCTGCATATTTTAAGTTGAAGGTTGCATAATTAAAAAAATAATTATTTTAATATAAATACTGTTCCCAGGCAATTATTATAATATAAATACTGTTCCCAGGCTCATTGTGCGCCTTAATTTTCTTTTTAACTTTTTTCCTGAATTATATAAATAAGTAATTATAATTTATCACTCAACTAAAATTTAAATTTGGTACAATTTAAATATAATGTAAATATTTTAGGCATAATACAATTTTCTGTAATTTTATAGATAATTTAAAAAAAACATCAGTTAGCGATAGCCACGACCCGACTTCTTTACCTGTGTCGTTCCTTCACTGATCTGAAGTTAGACCCCTATGGAAGCATGCACTGATTTATTTTATTCTTCAATGAAGATTGATATGCGTTCCCATTTCACTGGAATACACACAGTACGCCAAGTACAATGAAATGTTTCGCTGCCATTTTATTTGTTCCACTGCTGGGTACAGGCCTCTCTCATTTAAATGATATGAGAGGATTTTAGTCATACACTTCCACAGTGACCGACCGGCTTGGAAGTGGGTTACCTCACAATGTCCTCCTTCACCGGAGTGTCAGTGACTATTTAGCACTAATTCCGAAGTTATAAATAATTTGCTCCCAATGGGTATCGAACCCGTACCTCCTGCTTGAGAGGATTGCTCTTGCCCGCTCAGTTAATCTAACAAAATGAAATAAAACGCGTAAAAAAAAATCTATGTGAAATTACTTAAAACAATTTTTTTTATTAAAATTTAACCGGCAGGCTGCATCACCTAATGCACCGCTTTTTTTTTGTACCAGTGATGTCAGCCTAAACACCTGGGTGAATTATGTTGGTAGGTGCCATGTCAGCGCTTTCCTCAATTCAAGCCGGCTACACTGAACTAGACGAAAAACATGAACTATTTTTAGCCGCTTCGACCGACCTTCATTCAGTGTGGTGGTACCAACCCGTGCTGGTTTAACCCTACAACCATGTAAGGAGAGGGAAGAGACCTACAGTTTAACGTGAAATCTGAACCGCGGCCAGCATCAACGGTCCATCGGTCATCCATCCAATACCTGACTTAACTTCGGAGCAGTGCTTAACTTCGGTAACCGATTACCGAATGTCGCAACCACTAAGCCACCGACGCTGACATGAAATATATGTTTTCTGTTGACAGAGTGAAATCACGCTATACGTGAATCGGCTGAACACCGAGGAGTCTGTGATCCCGTTCGAGTACCACCACTTTGACTTCTGTCCGTCCGACGAAACTCAGTCGCCCGTGGAGAACCTGGGCCAGGTGGTGTTTGGGGAGAGAATACGACCCAGCCCATACAAAATTGAGTTTCTGAGGGACGTGGCTTGTGAGAAGGTGAGTAAAACTTCTGTCCTTCGAATGAGAGTCTGACGCCCATTGGTAACCTGGGCCAAGTATTATTATGGAGAGGACCCGAGACCCAGCCCAGACAAGACTGAATTCCTGAGGGATGTGGCGTGCGAAAAGGTGAGTAAAGTTCTGTCCATCGTATGAGACTCAGTCACCCATTGTTAACCTTGTCAGGTGGTATTCAGAAAGAGGCACGATCCAGCCCGTACAAAATTGAGTTTATGAGGGAAGTGGCTTGCGAGAAAATGCGTAAACTTCGGTCCGTCGGATGAGAGTCTGACGCTTATTGATAACCTGGGCCAGAATTCATGGAAAGGACCCGAGACCCAGCCCGTACAAGATTATATTCCTGATTGATGTGGTGTGCAAAAAGGTGAGTAAACTTCTGTACATTCTATGAGAATCTGTCACCCATCGTTAATCTTGGCCAGGTGGTGTTCAGAGGGAGGTACGACCCAGCCCGTACAAGATTGAGTTCCTGAGGGATAAACTAATACTTAGGTATTAGTTTATTAAGTATAGGTTTAGTAATGTATTTGGCAATATGCGAGTACATAAATTTTTTTTTAAACTCATATGATGACGACATGGCGCACGATGTAAGCCTATTAAACCTGTTCTAATGATCTTGACAGACCACAATGCCATGTCAGCAACTTCCCTGTGATGTGTCCGGCTACACTGAACCGGACGAGAAACTATCTTTAGTCTGTATTTAGTGAGTTTGTCAAAATGTCATTAGCAATTTACACAAATAATGCAGTTGCAATAAAATATATTGATTTGTTGATTCATTCTATACTTATCTTCAAGGCTCTTGCAACTCTGAAGTTTTTATGCATACTCGTAAGAAGTTAAATAAGAGTATCATTAACTGGCATTAGATAGATAGATAGATAAATTCTTTATAGCACACAGAAAATAATGAGATACAGAAAACATAAAAGAGTAAAGAATA
>WYDE02000001.1:312117-323000 GCA_009867175.2 Adela reaumurella | reverse complement strand
GCAAAAAACCGACCGCGCTCCACGCCGTACGGCGCGCCGTCGTTTGAAACGTAGTTACGCGCGCTGCGAGCCACTTTCGCGGCCGCACGAATCAAGTGGGTACAAGTATTTTTCTCAGTGCAGTTACTCGGATGAGCTGAGACCGCGGAGGAGCACTGGCCAGCGCAGCGCACACATGCGTCCATTCAATTAAAATAAGTATTTGTTGGTTTTTGCGAGTAGTTTATTGTTATTGTATATTAATCATCCAAAGGCAGTTTACACTGCACTCATATTTGTCACATTTTAACATCCGCCAGTTCGATTATCACGGCGAAAAATAATCTGGCAAGAAACTTCGCTGGAATTTTTTTAACGTCCAATTATTCTAAATTTACAATATCATGGTTTCCTATTATTCCTTCGTTCATCTTTCACAGACAGCACACTGCACAATCTATGTCACATGCAGTAATTAATGACCAAATGTCATAAGTCATAATTCGTTTTCTTATATACCTACTATACTACCATATTGCCACTTGGAGCAGGCCAGTCTCCGCAAGCAGCACCCGTTCACGAGCATCACGCAGGGTGCAGTCATCGCCTCCCTCAACCATATTTTAGGGAGAGTTCACATGTAAGCGAAAATCTGATAGGTGCCAATAATGCAGACAAACCAGTCGTACGGGGAAAATATGGAACGGTCTTCCGGTGAGTGTGTTCCCTGCCAGTCTGCCACCTATACAACCTGGGGATATTCAAAAGCCTTGTTAATAAAATGGATAACGACCTTTTCGCATGCCTTTTAGTAACACCTTTTAGCTTGCATGGCGCCTCTCTGAGCGTGGTTTCGTGAGGTGTTGTGTTATTGGCTGTCTGATATTCCTTTGCAATTTTCGGCACCCATCCATGCACAAAAACATCAAATAAACTTGAAACAAAAGCAAATTTTATAAATATCTTCAAGAAGTAAATTATAACCAGCAGGAGTGGTGCCCTTAAAGGGAATCAAACCATACTTTTGTTTAATTATATTATTACATTTTTTTACTAGCTTCTTTAAATCTTTCTTTCTTTTGCAGCCATTTTATTCGCCCCACTGCTGGGTACAGGCTTCTTTAATTTACATGATATGAGAGGATTTAGTCACACACTTCCACGTTGACCAACCGGCTTGGAAGTGCGTTTCCTCGCGATGTTTCCCTTCACCGAAGTGTCAGCGACCATTTTAGTACAAATTCTAAAGTTATAAATATTGTGCTCACAGTGGTGATCGAACCTGCACCTCCCCGCTTGAGGGCACTAAAGCTTAAATAAATAGGGTGATTTCATCAGGGCCGGTGGCTTTAAATCAAACTAACTAATGAAATTTAAACACTGAAGTAGCTATAGAGAAAATAAACTGTTGGCTTTAGCCAGTCACGCACACTCTGTAGCCTTCTACGAACAGTGTTATATATTTTAACCCCAATGCCTCACTTTCATTGAAACGAGCGAACTCGAACGCTCCCTGTGCCAAGTACAGGCCTAGTTCACACGGGAAACTGCGCCACTTTCTTCAAAAAATATTTTCTCACTGCCAAAACAACCGCCACATACGTATGCATCATCTCCGGAGCGAAACGCCGAAGGTTGCAGCCTCTGGCGTGCGTCTTTAGCGGAGCCCGAATGTTCGGTCTGCAAATTGTTCTTATAATAAAGGCCTTAGAGTACATAATCGTGGAGTACATAGGAAGTATTTCGTGGTGATAGGTCTGCTGTATGAGCGCCAAACAATAACGGAAGCGGTTGCCAGAAGCAACAAGTTGGCGCCCTGGCGGCGGCGCCTCACCGCGTCGCACACTCTCGTATTGCCAGAAAAACCGCGAACGGTTGCGGTCAACTGGCAATTGAAAAGGTGTTGCCAGATTGTGAGTGCTGTAGATGGTGAAAGCATTCCGTAATCCGAAATTTTACTACCGCCTCTGCAACGGGTCCACCAAAGGTGCCCGGCCGCCCTCTCAAGTGGAGGGCTGTTAGAGGGTACCCAGACACGCCGCAGCACGGGCAGAGAACTTTTAGCACAGCAAACATATTTCATATAAGTGTCAGATTAGCCAGTCGGGCAAGAGCAAGAGCCTCTCAAGCGGTAGAGGTTTAGGTTCGATCCCCACTGGGAGCACAATATTTATGTTAGAATTTTTGCTGAAATGGCTGTTGACACTCCATGTCCATGGGCGCCGTTAATAGTCAGTCACCTTGTGGATGGCTCGGCGCCATATGTCGCATTCTCAATAAAAAAAAAGGAAAACATCGTGAGGAAACCCACTTTCAAGCCGGTTGGTCATCGTGTAGGTGTATGACTGAACCCTTTCGTATCATGTAAATGACAGAGGCCTTTACCCAGCCGTGGGGTGAATAAAATGGCTGCGAAGAAAGAAAGAAAGCATATTTACGTAAAAACAACTTGAATTTTTGTGTCTTTGTTGTGCTCTTGGAGTTTGGAGAACAGACGCCAAACCGTTCGGCAAACAGCTGGGAAAGCTGTTAATTGAGGCGTCTGGGGACGCCGAAAGCTTTTTCCGGTAGAGGATCATGGGGATAATACCCGTTGGCACCATGGTGAAAGATTATTTTTATTTCTTCCCACATACATACATACATAGCGTCACACCTGTTACCCAGTGGGATAGGCAGAGACAACGGATCTCTATGTGCAACCATCGTGACACACCTCTGCGCTCTACTATTATTCGCAATGAGAATTATCAATAGAGATATTTAAGTGTTTAACGGTGTTGTCGTCATGCCAATGGCAGAGATGACCATAGCGCAATACTACAATTTTCGAGCGTTATTAGCAATTTTTAAAATGCTGATAAAACGCATAATCAAAGAGAAAATCATGTCCTAAAGTAGACCTAGTTAGCTATTTTAGTTTTCTTCTACCCCTTAAAGTTTCTTCGCTGCCTAACCAATTTTGAAAACATTTCACGATTTTAGCGCAACAAAAAATTACGAAAATGCTATTTTTAAATTTCATTCCCCCTGTCGCTGCGCCCGAATCTACTTGATAAACATCTAAAAGTCACTGACTAACAGAAAACGCACAGCCTAATCAGTTGGGTCTACTGGAATCATTAATTTTTGGACAGGAGCTACTTTTATGATGTGCGTGAGCACTAAGAAAATATTTTTTCAATATTCATTCCCTAAATGGGGTTTTAACCCGTGGAGAGTCTTCAGAAGTCTTTTCACGCTCTATTTATAGAGGATGAATGTTCATATGTGAGTTGGTCATTTTTAAAGTTAGGGACATGGAAATTGGTTGGTTCAACCTCAATACAAATTTTCTTCCCCTAGTGGACATCACTTTTATCGGAATTTTATCAGAAGCCCAAATACCAATTTCCATATCACGAACTTTTCTGATCAGCCGTTCCAGAGATAACTGGTAACAGACATACATACTCGTATATCCCTACACATATCCCTATACCTACACGATCTCTCACCCCTATATCCCGCTCCTTGCCATTCTCGTTGCCATCGGCGTTAAAAACATAATTTACCACTTTGGTTGGTATAGATTAAATAGCGTGTGTTGTGTGTGTGTACCTTGAGGGCGTCCTCGTGCGAGATGCCGGTGAAGGGCGTGCCGTTGACCTGCAGGATGGAGTCTCCGGGCCGCAGCCCCGCACGCTCCGCCACCGAGCCTTCCTCCACCCGCGAGATGTACACGCCTACACCTGCAACAAGCAACACACTTATCATTGTCGCCAACAGAGTCGCCCTCATCTCATCATACACATCGTCATAAAACGTTCTAAAGTTCCACAATAGCTCAAGCCCAGATACCGACTATCGACTTGTTCAAAAGGGTGTTTTACAGTTATGAAAAGCCTATCAACTGAGAGGACACCAGAAATCACAGTGTTTTATTAATTTTTCCTTTACGATATATAATGGTTCATAAATTAAAATTTCTATATTTATGAAAAAGTCAAGTGATCAAAAACGGCTCATGACGTCACGTGCCAACATTGTCGTTGAAAGCGCACACGTTTACGTTAATTTTGTTTACGTTTTATGTGGCTTCATTAGTTGACTAACTACGTCACAATTATGTAATCTGTGTAGGGTTTTGGCACGACTTATCTTTATTAAGATTGTAACACGTATTTTTAGTAAAAGTGTCTAAATTGTAGCACGAAGGTTTTGCCTGTTTCATGGCATTCTGATACAAGTCCTTAAGCTGACTCTTGCAAACAAATACATTTTAACTAGGTACCTAAAATAAACAATAGTAATTTCGTGTATCACATGCTATTGTATTCTTGGACTAACTTGTGTCCTTACGAGAGTTCGCATAAAGTGAAGCGCAGCAGTCCTAAATTTGCCTCAAAGAAATCCCGCCAAATTACTCATAAAAAATTCCAGTCTGGTTTCGCTCGCCGCAATGACGACCCTATTGTACCGGAGTAATATCACCCGAGTGAGCGAAGAGGTTTCAACCATTCGTAAGCGTTAACGCACTCGACACGTGATTGGTTGAAATCATGGCGTAGTCTCTTCACGCAGTCGTGTGATATCCACCCGGTAGACGAACTTATTCTAATCAAATTTTACGCTTTTTCAGTAGCAAATCCGCCTTTATCTAACTCAAAATCCGCTTTTAATTTTTCTTTATCTTGCAACACTGCTCGGAGGCAGTATAAATATAGGACGACGCCGTTCGCATTTTTCTCTTCCAATTTCTACGATATCTGAAAAGTCCAACAGCTGGTAACTGCTTCGCCCTGGCAAAATATATCTTGTAGAGTACCTCCTTCGGAATCGCGCTGCATCTCCTCTCTCTCTCTCTTCACATATCTTTAATTTGTTATATGTGAATTGTTTTTTGTGATGTTATGTTTTTATAAAAAATTAATAAGAATACAGATATGTGTTTGAGTGATATTTGTCAGAAGTTTTATTTCTATCATCTCCACTCGGTACCTACTTAAAAACTCGCGTAAACTCAACGCCTTGCAAGGATCATCAATGGAGGCGTTTTTGTCATCAAGAGAAGCATGCAAGTCTCCTACAACATTTCCGTAACATTTACATTTCCTATATCCATACAGAGCGCAATATCCGACTAGTGAGTTGCAAACTGTAATAATAATATGTGGACTCTGCAACACGTAGGGAGGAAGCTACCGCGCACCGCCGCATATTGTTTTAAATTCCACCGCAATGTTCAGTAGGTACCTAAGTTGATAGTACTTGTAGAACGAGGTTGGGAATTTGGGAACAACAATGTTACTGTCGCAGCATGTATACACACACGGTGTTAAGTAAACAAGTATCTAATACTACACGAAAGCGTGTGATTATTCCGCACATGAAACTGAACAACTTTTGTTCTACTTTTGCAACAGAGCCCAAAAAAAGAATTTCCTGTAGATTTTTGAAATACCCTATCTCAAAAAGTATGAAAAAATAAAAAAAAAAATTTGTTCCATAAAAATTTTTTCTATAAAAAACTCAGTATGAGTTACAGAATCGTTCCCATAGGTCAGTCGAAATCGCCTAACCGATAGCTTAACAAAGTGAAAACTTTCAACTAGCGCGTAAACACTACCGTAAACCTACACTGAGCTGACCAATTAGGGATTCGGAGTAGCCTAGTTGGTTAGCGCACGTCTCTTACCCCAGAGGTCGTGGGTTCGATACCTGGTATGAGCACAATTTTTCCGGAATTTGTGTGCAAAATTACAATGCACCCCGGTGAAGGAAAACACTGTGCGGAAACCTATACACTAACAATACGAATGTGTTGAAGTGTTAAAGGTTGACTGGAAGAGTTTGCCTCATAAATTCGCCTTCTGCTAAACAAAAAAGTGTACATTTATTTTTATTCTATAATTTAAAAAAAAAAATTTAGGGTTTTGTCAAAAACGGATTCCTATTAGAGGAGACATTTTGTCAGTCTGTCTGTCCGTAATATTTGTCAGACCTCGAGAAATTCTGAACCGATTAAGCTTGAATTTGGCTGGTATTGGTGGCGGTTGATTTGGATGGTCATTGTTATGCAAGTGTGTGCATTGTGTGAAGTGCGAGAGCGTTGAAGTATGAAAGAAGATATAGTGACAAGGATTGATAAAGAAATGCTTCGATGGTTCGGTCATGTTGGAAGAATGGATGATAAAAGATTAACGAAAGAAATTTTTGAAGCAAATGTAAGAGGAAGAAACGAGAAGGGTCGCCCTAGACGCACGTACCTATAACAGACAGAGCATGTGCTCCAAAAGGGAGAAGTGCGCATCACCCTTAACCGACGAGCATGTATGAAGAATATTATGAAAGTGCAAGAAGCGGCAGAGGTGTGTCAAGACAAGATCGTGGCACGTGGATATAAGTCGTCTCTGCCTACCCCACTGGGAAACAGGCGTGACGCTATGTATGTATATTGTTATTCAATTATGAGAAAAATATGAAATAATTGAGTAGGATATTTTTGTCAGTTAAAGGAAAAATACTATGGCATTACTTAATAAGGGGTTTGGTTTGGTGTTGATGTCCGCGTCAACATTGTACCGGGCTGCTCAATCGAAGATCTGTAGTCATGGAAGCGAAATGTAGACATGCAAATCGTCAGTACGTACTGTTAGAACCTGGTACGGAACATGATACCAAATTTAATTAAACTGCCGGCAGAAAGACAAATTACTGCCAAAAGCAAAATGAAATTACTACATTAACTAATGATATTCGCTTTATTACATGATATCACTCCTCATTCGCTTGAATGAGGAGTGAAGTCGCGCCTTCGAATTGAAACTCCATATAATAACTAGGTGGGTATCGCAAGTAGATGAAGGCAATTTCCGTAAGGCTTAGTGCCATAGAAAAGCTCCCTGGGCTCCGGTAATTTGTGTGAGAGTAAAATGTTGCTACAGCCTCAATTAGCCCTTATCTATACATTAATAGGCACACACACACACACACACACGACCTCAAATGTAAAATCCATTCAGTGTTTTTTCCGCTGTATCTTCACTGTATGGTGCTGAACTTGGGCTCCTACTGAGATATTATTCGCGACGTAAAACGCTTAGAACTCAGCAATACATCACCAAAGGCTAAAATTGTATATGTCAGTCAGTCGCGAACGTGACCGCATTTGTGTCAAACTAACATAAAGTGAGAACGGCCGCGCTTGCGAGATTAAGCCATGTAACAACTCGACAAAAATAATTACACAGGCAACTCTCAAAGAATCGACAGGGCGATATGCTTACAACGAACATTAAACCCCCCACGACTACGGGAAAAACGACACACGTGAAAACACAGTTGCGTCCTAAAACATCACAAGGTAACTGTTGCTTGTGGTGTTTTAATAATTAATTTACCAATTTTACAATCAGTCACATGGGCGGCTCGTGCGAGGAAGCCGGCTTTGCTGCCGCGAAGGCTCAAACTCTTAAACACCGGAAATATGCTGATTATATTGTGTTCAAATTATGAGTTTGTGGCTTTTTCGGTAGAGACACTTGGAGCATGGAGTACTGATGCCGTTAGTTTTTCTATGCAAATCGGAAAACTGCTCATTGAGGTATCCGGGGACCGTCGGGCCGGAACGTACTTCAAACAGCGTATAAGCTTTGCCATTCAGCGGGGGAACGCTGCTTCCGTCATGGGGACCATGCCATCGGCCCCCATGATAGATGAATATTTTATACTTACTGTAATTTTAAAATTCTTGTTTTTAAATGTTTTTACTTTATTTGCTTTTAAGTAAGCTGTAAATATTTTATCAATAAAATGTATTGAAAAATGAAAAAATTACCAACTAAAACGGACGAAAATAGGGACGAATATAGCAATTAATAAATGTCAAAACTGTATTAGCTTTAAATTAATTAAATAAAGTATATTAAAAAATCGGCTAGTAATTTTATTTTTTATTTTTGAAAAAAATCTTGTGAAGTTATTTAAAAAACACAATAAGTAACATATTTTTTTTAAAACCCTATACATACAAAAATCTCAAATTGCTGTAACTCTTTAACTATACCTACATATACACGGTGATAAGATATCGGTTTGCGCATTTTGAACTGACCAATGAGGGTGATTTTGTATTTTTTTTTGAAGGCGACAATTTTGTTTTCATACATTTTGAGAATAAGTATTTAATCGTAGTATCGTGTGTAGCCCGTAACTAAAAGAATGACCCCACTGCATCTCTTCCCATTTATGTCATAAAAGGCGACAAATGGTTAAGGACAAGCCGTGCTAAAGGGCGACAGGCTAGCCACCTCTCATCTTGGCGCGGTACTTCTACCAAGTCGTGCAGTAGATGGCTGTTCGTGCCTTACATGCATGCTGCTTGATATTTTGTTCGAATACCTTATGAAATGTGGTTCTTAGTTCTTAGTTCTTTATTCAGCATTCCTATGGTAGTACACTAGACTTGAAATTGTCAAAATATAACATTTTACACCTCGTTTTACACCCGGTTGAATTAATCCAATGAAGAAGAACGGCAAGACTCTCCATATAGGTTTTTTTAAACGTCTTTCTTACAATACGTTGTGACTAACCACACAATATACACCTCTTACAGTGTTAAACTACAGTTTGAGAGCTTGATTAATGATAATTTCATTTAAGCTTGATAATGCTACATTCTAACCGTACATAATAAAAAATAATTTCATATTTCAGGTGTAAAGAGCCCTTGTCAGAGAAAATGATACGGATTGTATCAATTTGTCAAATTATCCTTATTAATTCTAATATGTACCGTGTGGGGCCGGTACTTAAAAGAATGACCCCACTGCTTCTCTTCCCATGCATGTCGTAAAAGACGACTAAGGGATAAGGACAAGATGCAGTGCTAAAGGGCGACAGGTTCGCCACCTCTCACCTTGGCACGATACTTATACCCATTCATGCAGTAGGTGGGTCTTCGTGCCTTACGTGCTGCTTGAAATCTTGTCCGAATAACTTGCGAAACGTGGTGGGCGGTGTTGTGCTGTAAATTACCGGAGTTCTTGCAACACAACACCGATTGCTCTGCTTATCCCGATTTTCGGGATTCAGCGTGAGTGATATGTATGTATGTATGTAATTCTAACATGTGATATTGCAGTACAATGTAAAAAATAAATAATAATGAAAAAAATATGATACTCAATGTATCAAATTGTCAAGAATAATATTAATCCAGTTAGTAGAATAAGTAATACAGATTGTAGCAACCATGTCAAGATTTATATGCAGTCAGAATTTCAAGACAATGTGTCAGTTTTCTTTTACATTGTATAGTGCGGGCGGGGCGTTCGCGCGCCCGACTGAATCCGCTGCCCTCCGCCAATGACACGTTCATTGGAACGGCGTTCAATGAATTTGCTTTGAGCGTCAATTTTGAAAATGTCAATTTTACTATTTTTTCGATTGCGCGTAGGCAAGCCGGGCTTTTTGGCTTCTATGATAAATGTGGTGCCCACTTCATACTGGTTGTGTGAGTTGCACCGTTGCTTGATTTGCGAGTGCAAGCCTCTCGATCTATTGAATGTGAGTTCAAAACGTGGTTTGCTGCACTTTTTTCTCCCCGAATGACAGCCTCATGCACCTTTTTACATTAGATGGGTGGCCATCTCAGTGCTTCTCGCTTATAGAGCTGGCTACACTGAACTGGATGAAAAAATTAACTATTTTTCATATCCGCTTCGACTGACCTTCATTCTCTACGGTTGTATCAATCTTTGCGGGTTAAACTCTACCAACTAGTAGTGAAGGGGAGGGGCCTGCAGTTCTAGGTAGAATCCGAACCACGGCCAGCATCGACGGTTGCATGATCACTTATCCAGAAAGCGTCTGCCCCCGGTGTTACTCTCGATAGGGAACACCGAGAGGCTTGCCAAATATTTGTGATAACGTTATGTAAATGCCGCAGGTTACTGAAGCCCCAGTGCGACTTGGACCCGCACTGGGAGGAAGAGGACCTCAACAAGGCGACATCGCGTACCATCGGTCTTATGCACGCCGCCACCGTCGCCGTCAAACCCAAGGAGGCAGATCTGGACATAGTTACGGATGTGAACTCGACGGACACGCCAAGGGGAACGTACTTCACGGCTCCCACGTTCTGCTACTCGTTCCCTCTGCTGAAGCTGGGATTGTCTAGTTCCTACGCGCACAGAGACGAGGGCATGGTGCTAAGCGGGTTGCAGGTGATCCTGCATCACGCCAAGCTGAGAGGCAGCCCTGTGAGCGCGAGGAAGGACATGTACCACCCGGAGTTGCTGCCCATCGATCAGATGTTCAGGCTGCTTATTGATCTTATTAGTGAGTTTTATTTTGTCGCTTAATTCTTTATACTTCTTATTTTAATATTTACTTAGTAACAGGATCTGGCTAAAATAAGTCCACGTTTAAAATAATTAGCAGTTAATTCTTTTTAACTTTTTACTTTCGATTGACTTTATTGAATTAAGGGAAGCGCTGACGTGGCACCTACCTAATTCACCAAGGTAAACACCTTTTTGGTACCATTGATGTCAGCCTAAACAGGCTGACATCAATGGTACCAAAAAACTGATGCATTAGGTGATGTAGGCTTCCGTGTGGGTTTCCATAAAAATAAAAACTAAAGAGAATTAAAAATTGTGATTGAGAGAAAGCTGGAAATTCAGATTTCGACTGATTTGCGGTCTATATTGATGATGCTGAAAACAAAAGTGATTTTGGAAAAAAATTACGTGTCTATCTGTGCGTCGACGTACTAAACCCGTGAATCGATTTAGTTAAAAATTTACATTTAGAAGTATAAACACGTGTCCGAGAGCATCATTTTTGGTTTTTAAATATTCAATTTTTTTTTTTATGGGAAGCGCGACATATGGCGCTCGCCAGGCTAGCTCAGA
>WYDE02000001.1:275133-289372 GCA_009867175.2 Adela reaumurella | reverse complement strand
GGCGGGCCCGCTCTCGTGATTCGTGATGCATTTCGTGTTTCGTGATAGAACACAACACGAATTTTTCGTGACAAATTCGTGTTAAATATCAGCACGAGTGCCATCTCTGGCGGCCACCCTCGTTCCTCCCCACGCCCTGCCCGCGCCCGCGCGCCGCACAACCGGCGGCGCACAAGATTACAAGGCGGAGAGAATAATACGCGCGCGAACAGTCGCGCGGCTTCATCAGCCAGCTACCCTATACTCAGGCTAATGCCCTCGCAATTTTAGCTGGTTTAATGAAGAGAGACAGATAAAAAATGCAGGTTTCTTCCGCGGCTTGACTACAGCCGACTCCTCAGCGTCGCTTCGACATCGTATTCGGTCCATAGAAGACGCGTGTTTTTGCGCTTTGATCTGAAAAACTTCTTCCTCATCATGATCAACCGTCCAATGCTGGACATATGCCTATCCACTCCGTTTCCACTACTTTTAGAATTCGGATACTGTTATCCATCGTTGGCCCGTGAAGTACCTGGAGTCGTCGTTCCAACTGGCCTGCGGTCTTTCCATACTTTTCACTTGCCTGTCCAACGTTCCCAGGGTAAAGGGCCCGGGAGCTCCAACGGCCATGATACCTGCGGCTCAAGTGTCTTGAACTCCAGACTACTATCATTTGAGTCAGGTACAATATCTACTACTTCGGTGCGTCGTCGGTGAAGTTCTCCGTTTCGCACCTTGTCTCGTGGCGATGTTCCCTGCCTCTCTCACTCCTGCCCATTAGATAGAGCTCAATTTTGACATAGGTACGTCATGACTGGGAGTACACACTGGTCGTGTGGTCCATGGTCTTTACATTTGGGGCAGTGCGGACTTGAGGACAAATTTCAGTTTCGTTTCTTTTATCCCGATTTATGCTCAAACCGACCCCGAGCTAAGCCACATAGATGTCGCCGAGATCTTTGATCCATGATTTGAATATCCATGAACCTGATTCCGGGGATGAACTAGGAGGACTTAGAAACTCTGCATTGATATCGATGCCCATCTTTCACCCACTCAAACAACTTGAACATGTCTTCAACGTGTATAAATTGTAAGAGATTGGGAAATATTACATCCTTTGCCTTATCTCTTTTCTCTAATCTAAAGTTGTTTTGACTGCCGCTGTCAGCAATTCCCTTGCGTTCATGATGTTATTCTTAAATTTTACCTTTATTGCAGCAGTGGGTAAGATGACAGTCGGGTCTTGCTTGCCTGACAGCAACGTCACCTGGCGTCAGATCTCTGTTGGATCCTCGACTGGACTGGTTTGCTGTGGCTGTCTCGCGGGCTCCGCCAGCTCACCTGTAATCGTCGATCATGTATGAAGCGATGTATAACGGCGGATGAATCAAACGATCTATGTCAGAAACATGTCAAATAGTATGTACATACATATGTACTTTGCGTTAAAAAGTTTAAAAAGGCAAAATTTACAGATCGATGTCTTTCCCATTGTGCCGACGGTATTTGTATCTTACGAGAAGCGTCATCACCACAGGTTTTCCTGTGGTACAAATTCTAGAGTCGAAAAGGCAAAAATCGTTCTCTAGAACGAAATGGGGCTTTACCGGCATAAATTTGACAAATGAGCTAACATGAATATTACAATCTTCATCCATCACACATCAGTATCGAGTGCATTAACGTTTAAATACTGGCGCGAATTTAACCAATCAATAGTCGTTAATTTTCATCTGAGCTCATCTTTTCAAGTTTAGTCCAGGTGGGTTTTCCGTGAAGAGATCAAATTGTTGAGGTCGATGTGCGAGCGGAATGAAAATGAAATTTTGAACAGACTTCACTCTCCGAACAGTCGATATGTTCGTTAACGTATGCAGGGTCTAACGCTAGTCGACATGTCGAGTGCGAGTGTGACAGTGACGGAGATAACGAAGTCTGGGCGCTGATTATCAATGTGGTCGTTGTGGTGTCACTGAGAGAGGAGAGTACTAGAGTGTGGGCGGGACTAGGCGCGCCACTCCATTCTAGCGATGCCCTCGCACGCATGCTTAGGCTTGAAGGCGAGTGTGAGCGCGGTGCTCTCCTCTCACAGTGACACTACAGCGATCACTTTGATAATCATCGCCCTGTGCTTAAAACTTTGTGCATCCCGATCGCACCTCGACTTCGACATCGAGTTGGGTGTTCACATTTGACCGTATCTAGACTAGGTATACCATCGAAAAACCCCAACGAGCGTGGGGCTAATCCCTTCAATTCCAACAAATGCACGACGCCCCGTCGCACCTCCGCGCCGCCCCGCCGCCGCTCCTCCTCGCGCGCGGTCGTTTGTCGCTGAGATAATGTCGCTGCTGGAGGCGGGTCTCCGATCTGATAGCGCCGCAATAATATGACGACACTTCGCAAGCTGTGCACCACCTCCACCGCCGCGCCCCGAGCCACCCCCGATCAGCTGCCGCACCGCCCCAGGCCGCCCCCGGCTGAAGCGATGCCAACTTCGCCGATGAGGCAATCATTAACCCAGTAGCGAATTGATGACGAGTCGAGGACGCGAGCCGTGGAGTGATCTTAGATTTATTAAAAAAATAATAATAATAGTGAACTGATGGTACGCTCTGACCTGTATTTCAGGTATCTCCAGTATTTTATCTTCCACACTGCGAAACTCTGGAATGCACTTCCTCACTGTGTTTTTTCCTGTTGTTTTTCCGCGTATATGACTTGGGTTATTTCAAAGGAAGCGTAAAAAGGCACCGATCACTTCGCGCCGGAACAGCATTCGCAGGCCCCGTTTGAAACCGAATGCTTTTGGGCGTCATCGGCACAACATTCAACGCTGACGGCGGCGGTTTAACCATAAAAGTTTGCAAAGTGTATTTCGTATACAAAGAACGGATTCCGTCAATCGACAAAGTAAGAAAGAATGTAAACGCCAATAACTTCTAAATAGCTCAATCAATTTTCACATGACTTTAGTTTGTGCTCGCATAAATAAGAAACAACTACAATAATATTCAACGAAACAGAATTAATAAAGTTTGTATGCCTTTAGTTTTAGTCTAATAAGGTTATAAGTGCCTATGCACACAAATAGTTAAATTTTTGTGTGATCAATCAATACTCAGAAAATAGATGGAGGGGACAGAGTTTAGACCAGATTTAAATAATTTTGACAATGAAAATGCATGATATATATAAATAAATACACATTTCTGAATCTACTCGTCAAGCGCTTTATAACTTATACCTAACGATACACTTGACTTTTTTAAATAACACTTATTTTCTTAAAGCTAAATTTTTTTTTTTATTATACCATCACTGAATTATTTGATATTACTAGATGTGTTCCTTAATTGCGTGATAATTTTACGTGTTCTGGCGGAAATTTCAGCTTGGTCGGTCCAGTATTTCTAGAGTTCTTCGGAAACCCGACGGACAAACAGAAAGGCGGACAAAATTGCTTCGCTAATAGGGTTTTTTGCTTTGGTTTTTTGTTTTGACAAGAACCCTAAAAATATATCCGGCACCATTTTATTTATAAGTCTTCTCGTGCTAAAAATTGTGAAATGAGAAAACTAAAAATCCTTATAGGGCATAACGTACACAATATTTTTAGGTTGAATAAATTATTAATATAATAAAAGTGTGACTGACTGACTCTCTGACTTACTGGCTCATCTTCGTTCAGCCTAAACCGTAACCTATAGAAAATTCATTAAACTTGGTGCTTAGCTTACACTCCATTCGCCACGCAAGCACGCCACTTAGGTGGTTCCCATATCCTCTCCCAAGAAAACAGAAAATCGGAAAAAAAATAATTTCACACTTTGTTCACACTTTCAAATTACATAAATTATTAATGAGAGAGATCTGCTGGACAGTGGAACTAATAGAATAGCTGCAAAATATAAAGAGAGGTTATTAGTATAGATACGTGCTAAATGGGTTTGTACTCGCATAATGACCACGCCCATTCATATCGAGCGTGGTTTAAACATAGTAATAATTAAAGAAACTTTCGCAACGCTACACTTACTGTAAAATCAAACTAGGTAAGTTTATAGCCCTGTCGAGAGCTAGTTAACCGAGCAATTTTATTAAAGGCATGTCAAGTCACTTTAGGTAATCCGGCTATAAGTGTAAGCGAGTCAACGTCACGACCTCTCCACTCTCCCCTTCGACCGTCACACGCAAAGTCGAACTTCCGAACAAATTAACCGGCAGCATCAAACAATAATTTAAGTAAAAGCAATTTTCATTATCTCTGGGTGGGGTTTAGGGGTAATCGCATTAACATCATAAAAGGGCAAAGTTTCCCGCTCGGAAGCGTATCGTCCTACCCCTCCTACCTTGCTCCTCTTCCACCCTCGCCTCGCTTCCCGGAGACAGTTACATATTACGCAATAAAAAGCTGTTCTCGCGAAAGGAAGTGTGAAAATGAACAACATCAAGGGGTTATCTTGAATTACTCACTAAAAACTTATGGGTTGAACGCCGCCGGGCGTCGCTAACCCGCCCCCCCGCCCCCCCTCTCCTGTGCGGGAGTGGGATGCCCTCGGTCGCGCCACTGAAAAGATAAGAGAGAAGATGCTATTGGGATTCGCGCCGTTCTCATCCAATTACACGCTCGAGCGCCGCCGCTGCGATTTGGCGCGAAAAGAGGCACAGATAAAAAAGTAAGCGTCAGCCCTGGGCGAGGGGGCGCGGGAGAGAGGCGGCGAAGGGGGCAGGGTTGAGGCGACGTCGTCTGTCTCGCTGGGGATTGTCGCTACACTCGTGAAGGGTTAATGTGCTCACCTATGCAGCAGTTTGTAGTTTCGGCCCGAATTGATTCTGTCAGGCAGTTTTTGTGTAACCAAAAGCTCACTGAAGTAGTTTTAAAAATAATATTCTTTTTATTTTTTTGAATCCCTCGTCGCGGCACCAACCGTAACGTTATTCAAAATCAATTACTAACATACCGTACCTATACCATATATACACTAACATACCGTACCTATACCATATATACACTAACATACCGTACCTATACCATATATACACTAACATACCATATAACAATTCGAACTAAAGGCACACATTATGTGTTTTTCGCTCAAATAGTGTTCAGGTATACGTAAGTTTGAAAGATCAAGCACATCCATCACTCAGTTGAGCATAACTAATCCGCATACTGCTTACACAAATGGATTTACGCACAGGCTTTTGGGATCTGCGCCTATATTGCGATTCCGTGAGCAATCTAAAGTTGAAGTGTTAAGGGAATTGAGATAATGTAAGATGCGGGCGTGTGGATCTCGAGGGTTGGAGTGGCGGGTCGGGCGTTGAGAGAGGAGGAGGTTACGGGGGTTATAACACCCCTTGCGTGTGAGATTCAATTAGGAGAGATGGTCACGGGCTGGTTGCGGTCCGCAGAGACCACATGCGATTTCATTTCTGTAGCTAGTGTAGATACTAGGCATTTGATATTGTACTATACTATACTAATAGATACGAGTGCGTACAATAAACTAAAGTTTATCAAATATACCACACGAGTGCAGTAACAAAACAAACCACGCTTACGGCGCGGCGGCGCCACGGCGGCGGCGGCAGCGCGAATTGTCTCGCTTATTTATAAAAAATGTAAGTGCGCGTACGAACATAGTACGTTTAAATTAAGTAGAAGTATTCATATTTAATTTATGTAAATATAAAGTACCTACATATTTATACTAACTTTTCTCTCATAAATCTTGAATCAAAGATTTCTGCCCGACGGTAAAAGCTGATAATGAACAATGCCCATCCAATTCCACCATCACCTTATTGCGAGTTAACCCGGGGTTTGCCACAGTCTGTGAAGCCTGAGCGACCTTTGACCGCGACCTTTTTCGCACGTTCTGGTCGTACTTGATCTATTTTCATCACCAGTTATGAATCTCTTAAAAACGGTTCGGTTTCATTACGTATCAATAAAGAATAGCAAATGAGTACACGGTTCATTATTTTTCTTTCAGTGAGCTCGTGTGGCACCCGAATATGGAGCTTTTTGCATACCCAGCTTTTTACAAATGGGTCAAAACTGTTTTGTAGTCAATTTCCTAATTTAATAATTACTTAAAACACCAGAAATAAACATATATATATATATTTATTACCTTCCTATATATTATCTGTACATATTATATATTGTTATATATATTCCTAATGAGGGCGATAATACGTATCCAAATAAAACCAAATAGATTTGTAAGAAACATAAAATGAATATTTTAATTTTAGTTTTGTAAAACCCGGTACATATACCAATTTACAATGATGGGTGTGTCTGCGGCTAGAGCATCGACCCCTCATGGATCCACGAATCCCGGTACGTTTTATTTGGATTCAGCCAGGAAAACATCCAAACGGCTGGGAGGTGTTAATGCATCCACCATATAGCCCTGACCTTGAGATTTCCACCTGTTTTGGTCTCTTCGAATGCTTTAGTTAGGCAGTGTCACGGTAACATCAAAAGAGGACTGCCAAAAGTATTTGTCGCGTTTTTTTTAATCAGAAGTCCCAAAATTACAAGTCTACAACGACGGGATCATGTCACTAATTACAAGATGGCAAAAAGTTAACGAACAACATGGCACATATATACTATAATTAAAAGTAATATAATTTTGAAAAAAACAATGTCTTGAGTTTTCATATAAAATGCGAAAAAACTTTTTCCCCGATTATAAAAATGTAAAAAGAATATATAATTTGTGGTCGTCTTACCCGACTTCTAGTTATTTGCTATGCTGAGTACCGGTATACAAAGTGGAATATTTCCGAAGTCGTAACATGCGGAACTCCCGATTATACGAAATCTACCTAATTCGTATGTTAGAAAATGTTTGTCTGTCTGTCATCGTTGTTCGCTTATAACTCAAAATCGGCTTATTATATCGTGATGCCATTTTCACAACATGATCTTGAAAGAAAGAAGAAAGAAAGAAAAAATGATTCGAGATGATCTTCTCGAAGGTGCACTAGTAGATCATCTGATAGTTCAACAAAAACCGGCCAAGTTCCACCATCAAGCACAGCGTTTCGGGTTTGCCGAAGTCCTTAATAAAATATTTACAGCAATGTTTGCCCGATTCAACGAACATTTATAATTAATTGTTGATTCATTCTAAAAGCTGTGATGATTTTTCATAAGTATATCTAACATTTTTCACTACTGAAAAATCGCTAATGGGGCCGTTGAACCACATTGTTGTGTATGCTCTGGTCACTATTTTGCTGACTAATTTATGTATGTAGGTGGGTTTGTTTTGTTGATGGTTACAAATGGTGACATTAAAACATTGTGATTTAGAAGTTCATAACGATAGAGAGATGAAGGCGATGCGCCTGCTATCTCCGATCGGCTCCAGTTTAGACGATGGCGCCTGACAAATGACGACCACTAAAGCAGCATCGCTCCACATCACTCGGAATAACCGGCCGTCATTTCTCAGACGTCCGGCAAAGGTGACCGCCGCGCCGACTAATCCACACAAAATATTCGGAGACAAATTCGTTGCCTCCACCTGGAATCGGATGATCGATCGCGCCTCCTCCGCTCACAGATACCACCCGATAAGTTACAGAGAAATATGACGTGTACAGAATCGGAAGATGTATGTAATAAGATAAAAGTCAAACAATGACTCCGATGCGGAGTTGCCGCGGCATAATTTATGTGACAATACGGGGGGGTGGGGTGGGGCGAGGGGGAGGGACCGCTCGCGGGGATGCAGCTCCTAATATTTCATATCTACCTAGTTTATATTTTGTGAGCGCAACATGTCGCCCGTTGTTGCTTCTTGTTTGTCCGCTAATGCTTTCAGAATCAGGGTGCTACTTAGGGAGATTGTTTTACCCTCGGTTTTACCCGACTACGTGAGTTACGAGTATGTAAGCATATGTTATTATCAATGCTTAGAGTTTCAGGCACCACATGTCGCTTCGCCGATCTCTTCTCTTCTAATGTGCCCTTGGAAGAATGTGCCTCTTGTGTGTGTGTCTCTTTTGGTCAATTTAATAAAGTAACTATCCTTCGATCCCAGGGAAAAACCATGACCAAATAGGTAACCTTTTAAGGAAGAAGGCAAGTAGCACCCGTAACCGGCTCTCATGTATGAGGCGACTTATGGCGGTGGATGAAGCAAAGGAAGTATGTCAGGAACAACACTAAATTCTTTCTACCTACCCCTCCAGGTAAGAGGAGTTATGGTGTTTATAATGTATGTACTAATCTTACTTACGAATATACAGAGTGGCTCAAATGTCTCTATCGGAAGATGCTCTCATTTTTTAAAATAGCACTTTATAGATATTTGTGAAATACCTAAGCAGCCGCAAAACATGGATCACTGAATCGATCACCTCAAGAATGCGGAATGATGTTGTGCCAGCCAGGGTTTAATCTCTCTTGTTTTGTCGAAGTTCACTGGCCCCCAATTACCTATTTACCGTTACAGATTTCTTTCTTTGTTTTTTTTTTTTAATCAAGGGTCTATGGGGATGCGAATTCAATAAGGCACTGACGTTAGGGATCCTGTACCTTACAGATAATGGTACCTTAAAACTTATATATAACCCTTAAAAGTACTCATTTTATATGCTCTGAAATGGGTCTTAATTTTCATCAACTCTAGCGTAGGACCACTTCAACGATATCATCTTCGCGATTTCAATGAATGATTTAAACGTGCCGATTCAGCAAACGCAATCAATTATTTTTCCACCGACAGAAGAACTAATAGGCTCTCGCAATATTATAAAAACTGCAATGTCACCTATAGTTTCTTCTGGCTAATCTATTGTATCAGTCACTATTTGAATTGGGATATGGATGAATGTATTGTGATGAATATTTAGAATTATCGTGTAGAAGTCACTTCTCACCATAAATAACGATTCGATTTGAAATTCCCTTGATTCTTTGTCATGCGTGCCACTCATTCGGTTCGCTCATTTTGCCCCCTCCCAATTCAAATGAATGCGATACGCCTTCTCCAGGTCCTTGCATATAGTAATTTTTTTTTTAAATCTGAAAGCACCTTTTTGCCTGGTTTATGGCGTAAATTTCGAGAACGAATGAAAATACTTGTTTAAAATTATTAATTATGTTGATTAAATGTGACCATACCATAGCTTTTTGAAAGTGACCAAGTGTATGGCCGAAATAACAAACGAGTTGGTTGAACCAAGAAGATTGATTGATAAAAACAACCATGCACAACATACTAAATTGAACAATGTTTTTTGATAGGCGCACATTAAAGTAAGTGGCATAACACATTGTTCCTTCATTTTCAATGTTCGTTCCTTACAGGTTATTGATATTAAGTGTCATTTGAGTTGGGTAGTTTTCACGTCAGGACTCTTACACGATTTTTTTTAAAGATATTACTACAAATGCGACCACATCTTAGCAAAAACAAATGAATAATAAACAAATGAATAATTGGTTCTGATAATCAAATAAAATTCCTTCAAATTGAAACGTACTCGTATTTGAATGCGAAATTCAAAGTAAATTCGAAGGTATGCTAAAGAGCCTCCTCAGTCCCGTCCTGGAGGCACGCATCAAATTTGGCAGTTCGCGTCAGCAGATTGGGATGGGATACGAGAACACTTCGCATCCTACTTTTGGAGAGATGTGGTTCAGTTCGGACGATCCGTCGGTATGCGCTATAATATCGTTGCAGCGGCGATTCTTGGGGGAATGGAAATGTTTATCCCAAGTGCCTCCGTCCACCTCGGTGGTAAAAGCCAGTCCTGGTATGACCGCGACTGTGCCAATGCCGTCCTAGCTAAGTGCGTAGCTTACCGTGAGTGATCGGGCGCTCGTGCCAGACGTGATAAAAATGGATCCGAACTGAAGAAGACATACTCCAGATTCAGCAAGCGGGCTATTTCCAGGGACAAATTTGAACACATCGGCAGAATTGGCGATACAATAAACCAGCACCCAACTGGGAGTCGTGAGTTCTGGTCTCTCGCCAAGTCTATCGAGTCAAATTTCTGCTGCTCCTCTCTCACACCTCTGCGTCCCGGAGGCGCACTTGCTCACTCCGCAAAGGAGAAGGCCAACTTATTGGTGTCCAATCATGTGGTACTTGGCAATCTAGCCAGCAAAATATTAAATAGTCGGTGCAACAGGTCTGCCACCACCCAACCACCACCCTTTAGCATTTCGACAGACACTCTATCATACCCTGCCGCTTTACATGATTTCATCCCTTTTAATGTTTTCTGAATCTCGTCCATACTTATCTCGCTATCATCGCCCGTACTTGGCGTATCGCTCACACATCCATCTGCAGGTTATGTCTCCTCCTTTCAAAATAATCCTTCCGTCTTCAAAAATCTGCTTTTCATCCTTTAACACACATCCTTCTTTGCCCCAGATATCACTCATTTCAGATTTTTCTGGTTTCCCCGGGCCGTTTTCACCATTTTCCAAAATAGTTTTATATTATTCCGGAAGTTGTCAGAGAATCTCTGGTCATTCTATACCCTTTCTTCCCTTTTATTTCTTTTCAACACATTCTTTCACTTTCTTTTTAGCCTCACTGTACTTTTGCTTTCGTCTCTTTACTTCATTTTTGTTCACTCCGTTCACTCTCTCATCAGCATTACTCGCGAACACATCAAGCCGTGCTTTCTTCTTCTCATCCACTACCTTTATTACATCGACATCCCACCAAGGTTTGATTTGATTAGTACAATACCTAGTATAAAAGATTCTCAGTTAAACTGAAAAATTCTTTCAGATTTCCAGGTAGAAAATTTTCAGTATACAGGTTTAGCACGTGCTCATCTAGCATACAGTTTTGTTGCGCACGTTTTGGCGCCGCCCATCCAACGTGCACGGATACATTTATCCGGGTCTCGGGCGGGCGGGAAGTCGCGTGTCCGGGTAATCCGGGCCAAGTGGATCTAATCAGTGCAGAGCTGCCCTGCCGAGGACAGCTGCCGAGACAATTAAAACTAGTCCTTTTTGTAATTCATTGGTAATCCGCGGCAGGCGATGAGCCTTGCCAGATTTAGTAAAATGTATTCAATACATTTAGAGAAGAATAATTCTTGATTTACAATTATTGTAAATCAGAAGACTGTCAATTTAGTTTAAAACGTCACTCTACATAGAAATAGTAGCGATAGATGTAGGTAGGTACCTGAATTTACTTGTTTGCTAAACTATTTTCTTGTTTTCTATAAATACCATAGTTATGCGGACACTACTGTCTCTACTGCTAAAGATGCCTTTTTAATTGATAATATTAAACCTTTTTTTACAGACCACTTTTTTAATCTCCCCACCTAGCAATTTAGCGAAAGGGAATAGAGCAAATATAATTATTATTCATTTTGAGATCATCATTTTTATTTGATTTTTCTTGTTGGATCTAATAAATACTTGTTCGTAGTTATTATTTTAGTGTGACTATGTAGTTGAACAACCACACAGCGACACCTTTGACACTTCATGCGTCGCCCCCGCGTTTTTATGAATGGAATTCCGGTCCTGCGGATTCGACTCCTTTTTATGTCGCCCATAAATTAAAGGCCAATTTCGAGCCGGGGTGTCGCAGGATTCATTTTTATTCCACGACAACAGTACAAATAATGCCCACGCTCTTATTCTCGCCGCCATAAGTTAGGATCGGTCCGCGGGCCACCGACTGCTAAAGTGTTAATATAAATAATGAACTGGTAGTAGGTATGGGGTCGCGGAGGTGGTATTTCGTACTTTAGAGGCGTGTTAACAAACTGCTATTTGTGTTATTGTGATAAGTGGCAGTAAAGAGTGGAGACTTGTCAGTGGACGGAAGCTGCGGTCGTTGGTCGGACTTCTCCAATGTTGTTTACGGTTAAACCAGATCGGAGCTGACTCAGTGCTGAATTAATATTTTGTTTGTGGTTATTCTAAAATATTACAAGATTAAAGCAATCTTGGAAAATACTAAGTAGCTGTTCAAAAAATACCTTCAACATATTATGTTCCAGATGCCCTAAGTTTTATTGAAACCAGAGGAAAGACCATAAAAAATTTACTGAATTAAGAGGAATGTTTTCTAAGGTGAAAGACAGAACATTTCCTGCAAAAATACATTCATTTCTACACACATACTTGTACATACCTACAAAAAACCTACTCATATCTGTGTAATAGATATATATATATATATAAATGCAGTGTGCAATAGTCTATAAGCCATTTGGATAAATTATTCCTTCTTCCAATACATTACACATGTCTCCTGCTCCTGAGTAATGGTGTCCTGTGCGAAAGCGAGATAGCACGAGGAGGGAACGACGATAAGGAGGTGCGAGTGAGAAGGAAAGAGTGTCGTAACATCCGTCACCTATCAGGTTACTGGCTGCCGTGCGCGTGCTCACGCCTTGCTGCAAACAGGGACGGATCTAGAGTGTGGAGAGAATACTTTAGTCGAGTGATTGTTGTTGTTAGGATTCCGTCCCTACAAACGAAAAAAATAAAACCTTATAAAATCACCTCTAGCGTCCACCTGTACTGTCGTCTACACTGTTCCTCGTGTTTTTTAATGATATGCTTTCACTCTGATAAATTCACAAATACACTAACCTGATCGGCATTAGGTTGTCTAACGACGTTGGACTTCGATCGTTTTGGGGGTCCAAGGCTAAATTGGCATCGCAAAAACTTGAAATCGTACACCGATCAGGACGGTATTTCACACCGATCGTAGGTATGTATAAAGTGCATACGCTGAAGAAGAAATATTTAACTTCCACGAAGAAAAAAATATGTAAACTTTTTGCAAAATTAAGCATGTGGTTTTCCACTGATTTCGGCCCTGTCCACCGCCGCCCACGCATCGGCCCGTGTCGAGCAATAAACAAACCTTTATATGCCCGAGCTTAATTTATAGAGCCTTAACGTTTTCATTCACGCGCGACAGTCGCCACGGCTCCTCACTCCCGCGGTCGGCTCTGTAAGAGTGTGGAACCACCACACTACTGTGTGGAACGACCACACCTCGCCCGCGAGTACCGAGTTTCAACCAAAACCTACGCATTGAACACATAGAGTGGGGTCTAGGTTTATCTAGTGAACTTTACCTAAATATAATGATTTTCATAATTTGTGATCACAAGTGATTCTCATGGAAAACAATATTTTTCATAAATTCTTAGGAAATAATTATTTTTTTAAAGTAAGGGTGCAGTGCAGGCAGAACATTATGACTATGCGTTAAACTTACATTACCTATCTATAGAGACAGAAGTGCTCACACAGACTCGTAAAGTTAATAGAAAATGCATTACGCTTGACTCTACAATCGACAGACAAACTCAATGAAGACAGAGAATTTGATGTGACAGAAAATGAGAACCCAACTGTCGCTATTGAGAAAATATGACACCCGCGGCCCAGCGTGAGCTCAACATGTTCCATTCATCCGCTGTATAGTGTTACTCTACCACCGAACATCAAATCATCACGACTACGGACGGTGTCTCCACGCCGGAATGTGATAAAATTGAATATTTTCGTATTTTATCGACCGGACGCCCCCCGGGGCGCCCCCGGCCACCTCGAGCTCCTTCCGTGGCTCAGGCTCCGGTAACCGACCGAGATGTACAGTGACGGGCGTTAATCGAGATACATTTCTCTAAGTGACTATATGAAATCGTTTGATATGGATGCGGGCTTCCCCCCGTATCATTCTCGCGGAATGGCGCAGGTGACAAAAGGAACTGAAGCTCATCTGTCTATTACAAAACATCATACAGGGTGGCCCGAACGTCAACGTCATCCCTTGTAGGGCTGATAGGCCAGCTCAGGCCTGACCATATAACAATATGACCTTAATAAAAAAATCGTTAGCTTTCGAGTTAGTGGCACTTTTTCATTTTCCCCGCCACACATTTAATAAGAAAAATGCTGTTGATAAGTTGCTCCTAAAATAAAAAGTTTCCATAAAATGTCGCTAGGTGAGAATTTGTGTGTAAAGGGTATGGGGCAAAGAGGTTTTAACGATATGTGCCAGTCTTTTTCTGAAGGAAAATATTTCATAAAATAAGATAAAATAAAGTCTTCATAAAACATCAAATTCTTGAATATATTGTATAAGATGTTATTAAAGTGTATGACTAAATCCTGTCATATCGTAGTAATGAGAGAGGTCCGTACCCAGCAAGGGACTAATAAAATAGCTGGAGATGATCAAATTTTAAAGACATTTAAAAATCT
>WYDE02000001.1:105040-117521 GCA_009867175.2 Adela reaumurella | reverse complement strand
TTTGGGATTAAATTTAATAAAAGTACTGGCGTCTCGGATGGTTGCCGGTGGGGGTCTGGGGAAAAAGAAGGTCTTTGGGTCCCCCCCCCCCCCCGCCCCTTTGGGTTTTTCGTTAAGATATCGAGAACGGTGCACCATAGAAAAATATTTTCTGAAACCATATGAAAGCACATAAAATTCTATACAACTTTGATTCAATACACTTTTTCGTATTCAAAATTATTTTTGTTTACTGCTTAGTTCTGCCATGTCTGATCGTGATGATGTGTGGCCGAAAAACCGTCTACATAAATTTCCTATACACTGGTGAAAACTACATACAAATCGGTTCAGTCGTTCTGAAGTTAATCAAGAAGTTAAGAAGTAAATAAAGAAAAAAATCTAAATAAATTTCCCAAAAATTTCTGCAATTTATGATTCTTTTACTGGAAAAATGCTAATTTGCAGGACAAAAATGAAAATTTCACTGCAATTTGCATGCATGCTGCATCTATCACTAATTAAGAGCGACAGTCAACCGACCTCACCACTGAAATATAGGTGCAGTCACGAGTTAATATCGCTTGCCGAAAGTGGAAGGGGTATCACTTATATTGTCTAACGAACACGCCTATTCCGTTCCTACACATGGCGCATCTACCCTCTCCACTTTCGGCGAGCGCTCTTAACTCATGACGGCACCTATACCCAGGCTGACATGTGACAAATAATGATCAAATTTAAGTGGTGGATAATCGAGCGGACGGAGTTCGACGTAGAAAATTGGTTATTGTAATGCCTATATTTTTAGAATCAGCATTTTACCCCCTTTCCAACGATATACATATTGCCTATATAAAGTAAGAAAAAAATATTTTTTTTCCGAAACTATTTCAATGATCACATTTCTTTGGTCTTACTATAATTTTTAGATATTATGTACCCGTGTAATGCAGACACGCGTGACGCGTCTTTTGGTGTAAGTTTCACTATTCTACTTTGAGTAGTACAAAAGTTATTAGCCTGTAAAGATGGACGGACGGACGGACAACGAAGTCAGACCATAAGATGTTCGTTTTCACCTCTTTGGTACGGAACTCTAAAAATCAAACAAACAAAAATTAACTTACTTGTCGACTCCAATCATCATTATGTGTTGTTCTTGTTCTTGTTCTTGTTGTTTGGACTCGTTTTCCGCGCTTAAGCCCATTCTGCTGAGGGCCTTTTGCGCGTCCTACGGCCTTAATCCAACCAGCCGAGTTCTTTCAAAAAGCAGCACACTCTCTCCAGGTCCCGGCACGCCTCTTGAAGTGTTGTCGGGACTCCTAGCTCCTTTGCCCTTATGTCTGCCACCTCGCGGCACTCAAGCAGCACATGGGTGGCAGTCTCGTCCGCCTTAAGGCAAGCTCTGCACAGTGGACTGTCTGTAACTCCAATTACATAGAGATGTCTGTTAAGTGTACAATTACCAGTGAGCAATCCTACAATTAATCGTAATTTTGCTTTGTGGACACGGAGCAGTCTCTTGGTGAGTCGCTTATCAGGTATAGTCATCGCCTCCTTTGCCTGTATGCAGTCACCACTCCCCGCCCATCTGTCTAGGTGTAAATTGTACATACGGTTATGAAGCCAACTTTTCAATTGGTTACGTTGTAGTGGTGCCTAAGGTTCAGGTCCTACGGGCACGCTGCTGGATCCCCTCTTAGAGAGTTCATCCGCAGCATCATTCCCTCGAGATCAACTGTGCCCCTTTATCCATTGTAGTGTTACCTCATTACTTGTAGAAATGGTCTCCAGCATGAGGTGACATTGCCGAATCAGCCCTGAGCTCATTATACTACCGTTTAGCGCCTCTAAAACTGAAACGCTATCCGACAGTATCTTTATACCGTATTCCTCGATGTTCCGCTCAGCTACTGCTGTAGCTGCCTCGATGATCCCGACACATTCTGCCTGGAATATTGAGTTCTATTGTCCTAGATATGTATACCTGTTAATATTTATGTCCAGAGAGTGCGCTGCGGCTCCTGTGCCCATCTTCGTCTTGGAACCATCAGTATAGATAGATCTATAACAACAGCTATTTAATGATATCAAATTCTACCTCCAGCTAACATTCATATAATGAACTTCCTATTTTAATAAATTTCTATTTTCTTTTACCCGTACTTATTTTTAATTAAAACCAAAAAGAGGTATATTACAGTTAATAATAATGAATTTTATATTCCACTGGCCAAAAATTAAAACAATTCTATGCACGTAAAAACCTATTTATTATTAAAATGTAATCAGGCGGATTTTGCTAAGTAACTTTCTTACTTACTTACTACTATCGTAATGTAATCACATAATTGACGAGCGAAGAGTCCGAAAATGTTTATGAAATATTTACCTTTTGGCACCTCAATCTACAGAAACTGCACCACTTTTGTGGGACCATGGCCCCTTATCCTTAATATACTGTCTTTACTGACTATATTTAGAAAAAAACTGACTTTTACTGACCATTTTTCACCCCTGCTAGTATGAAGTCCGGATAAAGTTGCTTGGTAGATTCTTCATCGCTGAGACAATTTAATGTACCATCCTGACACAGCAGTAGTGCTTTTGATTTTGTATATTCAGTGTCGACACCTCAAGGCAACGCCATGCCCCAAACCTACAGTCAAATATGAGGTGTAATATGTACGAGATACCTTTCTGAAGGTTATTGATTTGACGGGCGTCAGTGCATCATTAGCATCACTGCAATCAATATGTCAATTAGTATTTATGTATTTATTAATATAGTATGAATAGTTACGTACTGGTGTCGTTGACTACGTATGAAGCAGATAACGATGTCAAATGTCCGCAGTAACTAATCTCCTTTGTAACTGTTGCCCTATCAATGTTTTGTTATAATTTCATTAAATATCAGACAAAGAGTTCACCAACGCAGTATTTTATAGTTCACTGTATCATTCAGTCAACTCTGTCCCGTCGCTAGCGCTTTCTTTATCACAATGTTGAAAATAGTGTTTTTTGGTATAGCGTTGTATGCATGGGGCACTCTCGCGCAGTGTGGTGATAAGTAAGTTTCACTGATTAACATTTTACAAAATAACTTTATTTGCCGCCGCTTAACCTCTCAAGCGTCGGCCGTGCGCGCGGTCTATATCCGTTGAGCGTCGGGCATTTTTCGGGTTTTGCGATAATTTTGAAGAGATTCAGAATTTCTCGTTTATAGACCTATAAACAGGGTGTTTGGCACATGGTGGACAAAATATTTTTGTAGGTTAATGGGGTCATTTGCAAGGTTTTCACCCTTTATACCTTTTGTCAGGTGTTAGGTGGTATCGAGATACAATTTTTTTTCTTTATTTTTGAAAATTACCAAAATCCCAGCTATAAACCCTTGTAACTTTGTATCCTTATTCTAGAAAAAATATGATTTGATGAAGTTAATACCACAAAAAGGACTTATGACCATCCGAAGTCCCGAGGACTAGTAAAAATATGACACAATCTTAATTTCTAAATTCATTAAAAAAAACTGAAAGCAAGTGAAAGCTTCGTTTTCTTTTGAAAATTTCGCTAGTTTACGGTTTTTCGAATGGTGTACCACATTTCATACAAATCATTCATTCACTATGTGGCCAAAATTAGGGATAATTTGCAAGAGTCTAAACATTAGCAATAGCGAAGTAGTTCGAATTGAAAAAGGTGCCCGCGCGACCGTTACGTGTTCTAAATATAACGAAGAGTATGATCGACACTTAATATGGCGTTTATAGAGTGTATAAAAAAAATACAAATTTTTTTAGTGGACACCATTATCCATACTTACTAAATTTTGCAAAAAAATATTTTTTTAAAGCTAAATTTTTTTGTCTTAGAGAATGCACTAACTGGTAGAACAAAAGTTGTTCATAATATGAAGTACTACATGACCATCCTTAATGTCACCCATTCTTTAAACACCATGCATAATTATTGCAGATCTAACGTGACAATGCACGAGTACTACCTGTTCGATTTCACAAAGAGCGAAGGAGTAGAAGATTGGCAAGAGCAGTCGGACACGCTGAGGGACGTGGGCATGTCTAAAGCGGTGATGGCGCTACATCAGAACAAACACTATCGGCGAGCCGTGTTCTTCGCGCTGCTCAACCCTCAGCCCAACGGCGCAGGCTTCGCGGGAGTGAGGAACCTGGGAAACTACAACCTGTGGGGACACAACAAGCTACAAATGTACTGCCGCGGCCAAGGACAATATCAAGGCTACAAGATAATCCTGCGGCATAAATGTCTCAACGATGAACCGAACAACTCCTTCGAACAATACTTCCAGGTATTTTTCCAGTATACATTAGAAACAAGAGAATGACTAATTGGGGCCAGGGGTAGTCCGGTTATTTGAAAATCCGGATAATCCAGTATGTAGAATACATGGGAGGAATTCTGAAACTGGATATTTAAGACGTTAGTTTATTTTTGTACCGTGTGGGGCCAGTACTTACCCCGATTTTCGGGATTTAGCGTGAGTGATATGTGTGTATGTATTTTTTTTTTCACCAGTCTGCATCTCACTGACGAGAGTGCATGCGTACTTCCATATGGACTTGGGATCTCTCTTGATTTCTCATATTGAACAGTCAAATAAGAGTACGGAAGATCGGGGTTCTACTGTAATTAATTTTCTATGTCATACTTTTAATAAATACACTTTTGTGTACAGGTGGCAGCTTTAGCCTGCCAGACGACTTTGAAAAATATACCTTTCTAGTTTAAAAAGGACTTAAGTGACAATTTTTCACCTTTTTGCTAAGTCGTCTGGCCAACTGAAGTTTAAAATTTTTTCGATGCTTTACATTTTTACCATTATGTATGTATCAAGGGCTTCATTTTACTTTTTGACACTTTTCGGATCCAACTAATAGCTTTTGAGATAGGAATTTTTAAATTTTATAAGTGTTGCCATTTCTGAACGCAACGGCTTCCAATTTTCAGACCATATTCTTGATGCCAAAAAAATAAGGAACACGACCAGCTTAGTCATTTTTAATACAAAATCACGCGCTTTTTTTTTCACTTTTTCCCAGTCCAATACTATGATAAATTGCTGAAAAAATCTATTTATTATAACATTTTTTTGTGTGTTAGCAAAGTAAGATGAGGCTGCTGGTGTATGCTCCCATTTTGTCGTTGTGCATAAATTATGAATTATCATATATTGTTACAAAACAGGAATGTACCTGAAGCTTTAAAAATAAATAGTACTTGCATGTTTCCATCCAATTTAGTGTATTCGGAACAAACTAAACTTAGGCTCACATCACTGCAATGTGACCCTTCAGCTTCGAAAGTGTCATTGGAGTCATCTTACAGATAATAATTAGGTAGAGATTAAGTTGAAGGTGGGGCTGGTGGTTCCCATGGTCGCAGGCTAGATATGAGCGGCAATGGCCAATTCCACGGTGGCAGTGTGGTTTGATTTGGCGTATCAGAGCGTAGTGTCGCGTCGATCGGACGCTACGAGTACCTACCTCCCGCACTTTTTGTCTTCTTTTTCTGCAAAAAGTGCTGTTATTACATGTTCCCAATCTGTTAATTATATTTACGAGCACATCAGCGTAAAATCTACACTGCGTCTGGACTGGACGGTGGTGGACTGGTGGTGGCTTTTCGCGAGGTGCCTCGCGACAATGCTTGAAGCAAACGTGATTTATCTGAAGTATCTGTGTATCGCTTCACGTCTCGGTTCTTGCGGGGACCGGTGAGACCTTCAACAGCGTGGCGCGTGCTTCAGTTAGCTTTCGCGCTCTAATTAAATATTTTTTCGTGTTTTGAACCAGTTACAATCGTATCACTATCTTGAATAACACACAAGAGTCTCTGTGTGTGCTGACTCTTAGTTGTCAACTCTGCGTAGGCAAGGAGCGGGTGAGCATATCTGGAAGCTAGTCGCTATTTGTCGCGATGGCGCACCGATGCAGAACTTATATCTATCACCGATTAACTGATGAGGGTTTGCAGTGAGCCGAACGATACGCATGCTGCAAAGAAAACTTGATTTAGCTCAGATTCTTTTTGCTTTCAGGCACCCAAAGACGAATTCGCCGTACGGACACTACCATTCTCAGAGTTTAAACCCTATTACAGAGGGAAGAGGGTTAACACGAGTGAACCTCTCGACATATCGCAAGTAACTAGCATCGGTATACAAGCGTACGGCGGCATATACCGGCCCATCAAGCAGAAGGGTCCGGCCACTCTAGAAATTGAGTGGATTAAGGCAATTCCATAAGTTTTATCATAAGAAAGCCGCTCTTATCTCATCACAGGAGTGTGCCACAAAATATAGTATACAGAATGATCTAGTTTTCGTAGGCTAATAAAATAGGACTGTAATAATTTTTAAACAAGTATTTTTAAGTGTCAAATAATATTTTTAAGGTCTCTACATAAGATGATTCGCCAAATGTAATAAATATTTCCATAAAAACTTAATTTGTCACTTCGTCCAATAAAGATGCACCCATCCCGCCATCCAAGGCGACCTTGGAACAATTGCAACAATCGGATCCACGGTAATTGGCCGCGTGACTTCGTGTGTCGTGGTGCTCGTCCCCCACCGAGGTCAACTGGAATTACCTCGCTCTTTAATTCATATTGTAAATCCGCATCCATACTGAGGCCAAATAGAGTGGGATCTGAGCCACTCGGCCTCGGTGGGGATGCGGCTTATGAGCGCAAAATTTAAGCCATTTCTGTGTTAATTGGCCTGTGGGGATGCGGTTTAATCTGTTTTCTGGCATGACTCGCACAAAAAAACATCATATCATTTTCATTTAAACATTTGCTAATGAAGGAATAGAGAAAAGTTGACGTGGCGTGTAAAAGTGAGAATTCTTAATAAAAGGCATTTGACTTTTAAAGTTATATTTTAACAAATACTTGATAGTTTAACCTAAATTAAATATAATAGTTCCGTACCTTGTCAAAAATGTAGACTACAAACTTTGCTTTTTATGGACGACCTAATTCAGAGGTTACAAAGGCGTAGGCAATAATACCTACCTAAAATATATGATTGCTAACAATTAATATTTGAAAACTCTGAATTTGACGGTTTGTTATATCAAAAAGGTTGCTCGCTGCTTTTCATTCGCAAAGAGCAAATTCATTCACATTGAATATATAGAAAAGATAAAATACAACAAATTTTAGTTTGACCTATACACCTGCGACTTTGTTTGTAACCTCTTCGCGTTACAATATTATTATACGTCCAGCACTGTCCAAGTTATTGCGTATCACTTTCTCACTTCTTATTTGTGTGCAAAATAATAAATACGAACGTACTGTACACAAAACCAGATGTGATATTATTACAAAATGCCAACGCAAAATATTTCTGTATTTTTTTTTTGTGAAATAAAACTATGTTACCGTACGTATGATTGTGCAAGTATGTACATGAGATGGGACGCAGGCGAGAGGCGTTCACCGCGGACGCGAGGGCAGAAGCAACGTGAGCGCGGCGACGGCGTCGGGGAAGAGGGAATGGTAGTTCATGAGGGGGACGTACGCGGCGGTGATGACCCGGCCGGCGAACCAGCGGCCGTGCAGCGTGTTGACGGAGGCGACGGCGGTGGCGATGGTAGGGCACTTGCAGTACACGTTGCCCTGCGGCGATGCCTTGTCCACGAACGCGTGCAGCACCCCACCGTGCTTGTTGCACTCGCTGATGACGTCATCGCGGATCTCCACGTCCCAATGAGGGTTCGACTCGCTGCAACAGACGGAGCTCAGTGTTGAAGAATATGATGTAATGAAAATTAAATTATTTTTAAATATTTACCCAATTAAGTGGACACCGGCTCATTATTAGATATGAGCCCATTAAGCTAACGAATGTCGAATAGAACTTACGCAAACTGATTTTTAATCAAGATTTTTTTTCAATTCAAAGAAAACAAAATATAATTATAAATGTCAAACTTGCATATCTTCTTTCTTTGCAGCATTTTAATACGCCCCACTGCTGGGTACAGGCCTCTCTCGTTTGCATAATATGAGAGGATTTAGTCATACACTTACACGGTGACCAAACCTGGCTTGGAAGTGGGTTTCCTCACATTGTTTTCTTTCACTAGAGTGTCGTAAGCCATTTCAGAACAAATTCTAAAGTTAAAAATATTGTGCTCAAAGTGGGGATGGAACCCGCAACTCCCGCTTGAGAGACGTACTCTTGCCCTCCCGGCTAATCTGACAATAATGTACTAATATTACGAACTGAACGAACCAAGCTAATAACGCAAAATATATTCTCAAAAAAATTAATTAATAAACTGGTTTTTGTAATACTTCATTTATTTATAAATCCAAAAATCCATATGTATTGGTATTATTCATGTTGCTGAAATAAGTCAGCCTTCTGTTAAGCAGAAAAACTAATATATTTATTTAATTGGCAGTGTTTGGCTGTTTGCATTAATTCCTAAATGTGTTTGCTTTAGGAACTACAAATCAAATCTAAGCCAATTGCTATTGCGCACTAGCCAATCTGCCCGCAGTAAAATATTTACTTCCTGCGATCCAATAAATACGCACATTTAATTAGTAAGAGACGAAACCTTTGTAAAATTCAATTTTTAAAATACACGTCTATCTTTATTGGAATTATCAACTATCTTAAAAACCCGGGTATTCAATATTGTTCATAAAAGTTTACTCATAAGGGCAGAATGATAAAATTCCACGTTTGTTGTACAACACGAGAACTGTCGCCAACGATACTCAAATAAACTGTAAAATGTATGAGAGTAATCGCTACTTACGTTGAGGGATCGAACATGTTGTTGAGCATGAAGCATTGCGTAGCGATGGGGGGCGCCACTTGAGGCTGCGGCGCCGCCATGCCGGAGCCACCCATCAACATAGACGCGGCCCCCTGCGGCATCTGAACATAACGGCACTTATTAATACAGGTCCATCTCACACAATACATTTCTACACAGATGGTAATAAAATATTTTTTTTAGATAATTGGCCACATTAAACATTACATAATATTAAATTGGAAGGTGTTGAGCTATTGCAATGGCTTCACCGAACATATCCGGGCCCATTGGCAGTAGAGGGCGTCCATCGAGGTCGGGACCACCAGGCGGCGCCGCCAGACTCCATCGCGCTCTACGTTTCGGCTCTCTACAAGCCCTCGTCAGCTAGTCTGCGATAACTAGTACGTGGATGAACGCCAGTCCCGTCCTCGAACTCCCTCTCTCTACCTATCCATATACGGTAGGATGCCTCCAGTGACGATTTTGAAGCTCTCTCCATGTATGAGCTTAACGTCGATCTTTGCATGCCTTGATTCTTGAAAAGTGACTTCGCTGGTAGTCCCCTTTCTCAGACTTCCACAGTGAACAGATTGTAACGTACACATAATGTAATGTACATACTTTTGTCCGTTAACCTTCCAATATACATAATAATATTGCACAACTACATATAAAATGTTGCATTAGAGTTTTTTTAGTATTTCTTTTGCAGCCATTTTATTCGCCCCACTGCTGGGTATAGGCCTCTCATTTTACATGATATGAGAGGATTTTAGTCATACACTTCCACGCTGACCAAACGGCTCGAAAGGGAGGGGCGTTAACCCCTGTAAACCAAGAATAAAAAAAATACTCGCAAGCAAGATTATCTGCGTGATTGATTTGTAAGGGACCCAAGGGATTTATAAGTCAATGGCTGGCGCCACTGATACATATACATCTCACTTCATATGAATATGGTGTCAAATTTCATGCTTTTTTTATGTCGCATGAGGTGCCCAAGTGCTGCTCCATACAGAACCCAGTAAGATAATACAAGTTCACTTATAAATAATAAAAAATAAAACAGAATAGATGCACTACATTAAAGCTGTTAGTGTTTAAATAAATAAATAAAGTAAGCTGCAAAGGAGGATGAGCCATTTTAGCCTATATGTCACACGGATTGTTTGTGATATAAGGAAATCAGAGCAAAAAACAAACTGTCGGAGGAAGGCAATAACAGGAATGGGTTAAACGAATGTCAACTACACTGTAAGATTCACGTCCGTACCGTAAGTCCTGTTCCTTCGGCTAGTTTGAACATGAGCTGCAGGCGGCCGGTGGCGCCTAGGTCTATGCCGGCGCGGTCCAGTTCGTCGGCATCGAAGCGCCCGGCCACGCCCGCCGTCACTCCGTCCCCGCGCTCCGTCACGTTGCCTACTTTCATTGGGCGGCCCGCCAGCTCAAAGCCGTTCAGTTGCTCCAGGGCTTTCTTGGCGTCTGCAGCGTGGTGGTACTGGAAATATTTAAACAATTAGTTGCCGCTATTGATGTCCGTCATCTTTCTATGTTTTTATTTATTTCGCTTTTATTTAAAACACATGTTTCACGGCAGTATACACTCTGATAAGTCAATTGACAATTAATAGTGATATTCATTGGTATGTATCAAAAAATTATCGCTAATATAACGCTCAATGCGAGTCAGGCACAGTACGCCATCACAACGAAACACACATCAGAAAGTCCTTTACATTCCTGGCTGTGGAATGGTGGAATGCATTCCCCGCCTATGTCTTTTTTAAACATAATATATTTTGGTTGTCATATTTGCTAAGCTGTCTATAAAAAAATCCAAAATAATATGCAAACATTTTTAAATCTTGGGACCTTGAAATATATTGCGTATTTTGCATAAGACCCTTTTGGTGCAACTTTCGAAAAAAAAATGTGTTTTTCTTAAAATTTGCAGTTCTTTACAACAGATGTAGAAGGTTATTTTTTTCAATTGTTATCCCTGAAATGGTAGCTTCTACATCTGAAAACAACTTTTGCTAAGAAAATGTAAGTGACTTCAGAAAAAAAATTGCTCATCTCCATACAAACATTGCGCGCTCGGCGAGGTCATTATGTATGCTATATTAAATACAATAATATAATAACGAAGAGACAAAAGGCGACGAGAGAGCAGCTGTTTCAATAATGACGTTAATGTGATAGATAACCTTTCAAGTATACTTTGTTAACGCTTCGAACCACTTCTCGATCGCATCGAGCTTCGCACAACTATTACGCCAGACAAATGATATAGGAATGCATGTGTAGTAGATCACTTACTACTAAATACATAATTGTTTCTATTTAAAAGCTACAAAGGCGAATGCCATGTCAGTCTTTAAAGAACTCCAAATTATATCTTGGGGGAAATACTTCGGCAGGGAGTGTGCACTCATTTTGCTTGCAGAAATATGCAAGTTCTTCCGGAGCATTGACGTAATGTCTGCTGCACAAGGGCGCATTCCCTCTTTTTTTTATAGTAAACCTGCATTGGTGGCTGTGCCCAGACTTCCGAGAGCAGGTCAGACACAGCCAATAACCCCACTCCTAGAGAACCAACGTTGAGGCGCCTCAGGTCATATTTTCACTGTACGATACAGGAAAAATTTCGAAAAGTGATGTGTTCTTAGAAGTTGGGTATCCAACGTATGAATGCTCCGAGCGGATCTGGCGAGCGTGGCAGATACGGATCGGATCAAATTTGCATTCCCCGATCCTTTCTCAGTAACTAGGAGAAGCTGTGCGCCATAAAAACAAAGAGGCATGCACCCACTATACACTCTTATTAGACTATATACTCTTCCACAAAGCTTACTAAATATAAGGGAAGAGTAAAAAAAGAGAAGCTTACCGTCAAAAATCCGTAGCCTTTGCTCTTGCCAGTTTCGGGGTCGATCATGAGTTGTATGCTATCGATCTTGCCGAACGGCTCGAAGATTCCTCTCAGCATGTCCTCGGTGATGTTAAAGTGCAGTGAGCCGACGTAGAGCCGCGTCGGGCCATTGCTCACCTTGGGAGCCAGGTTGGGCAAACTGTTGCCCATGCGATTCTTCTCTGCCTGAGTGTGCTGCACTATTATGGGGATTCCGAGAACTTTCTGTCCCGTGAGACCTAACGCCTGCAACATAATGTCATAGCCAAATGTTGTAGTTTTGTCTACAATGTTTCCAGTTCATACTTTAGTTAACGATAGTTTTAATTTTAAAATAAACTGTCGTACTACAAAAAAGATAAACCTATATAAATAGGTCTCCAAAAAAATTTGTAGCACCATCATGTAGCATATTAAGTCCACCCACTATTAGCAATTCATGTCCAATAATGGTCTACGTATATGCAAATACAAGACAACGCTAATCCTTTGTTTCAATAGTATTATAGTAACAGGGAACTTTTGAACCCCCTATTTATTCCATTAGAGGACGAATTAAAAAAAAACTCTGATACGGCTGAATTTTATTTATAAACAGAAAGCCTAAACACCCATTTTCATGTCTAACTTTAAAAAATGAAGAAGTTTCCATACAAATTTTCATCCCCAATTTAAACGCTGACGTGACGCTTTTGAAGCTCTCTCCATGTATGAGCTTAACGTCGATCTTGGCAAGCCTAGATTCTTGAAAAGACTATAG
>WYDE02000001.1:15294-34242 GCA_009867175.2 Adela reaumurella | reverse complement strand
AATAATGAAATACAGAAAACAATAAAAGAGTAAAGAATAGCGTACAAAGGCGGACTTATTACTATTTATACAGCAATGAACTATCAAGGCTGACAAATGCCGCTATCCTGACACACCTCTGCCGCTTCTTACACTCTCAACATTCTCATACATGCTCTTTGGTTACGGCTACTGCACACTGGCCGAGAACCTGCTCAATCTGTTCTAGGTACGTGTGACTAGGGTAGGGCTGCCATAAATTCAAAGTGAGCCGTCGGGACAAGTCGGAAGAATATAAGAAGAACCTGGATGAAGGTCGGTCGAAGCGGCTATGAAGCATAGTTGATGTATAGTAAAGTGACTGTTCAATAAGTGACAGCTACACTACCTAATCATTTATAAATAATTTCACATGCAGTGTAGATTTATTTGGTTTGGGAAAACAATTGTAAGCGAAAGTACGTGTCGCCTGAATGCGCAATGGTAGTATTTTATGTTTGTATGTCTCATTTCAGAAGCTATTTGATGAGCCCGTGATTGAACGGCAGCCGAAGGAGTCGAAGCGAGCGGAGGTGGTGCAGGTGATGTACGGAGGACGCAACCTGCTCAACCTGATGAGCGCGCTCAAGGACCCGCGGTGGCAGCTCCGCCCCACCTTCCTGCCGCAGAGCAGCCCGACTCTCTTCTTCGAGAACCGTTCCCAGTATCACAGGTTAGGCTCGGTGGCCGCGCCCAAGTTTGTGACGGAGAAATGCAGCGTCTGCGGCTTTGAAGCCGTCGTCGCCGTGGTCGAGTAGACGGAGCGATCCTCTACTGCAGCGGCCGTGCAATACGAAGCGACGATCGTCCGGGCCCGAGTAGAGTTACATATGACGTGACTTAAAACTGTGATCTTAATTTAAAGAGATGATTTTAACCGATTCCCGAACGACCGGCGCGATCTTGACTCGACTTTTTTCTCATCTATTCGACGGATTTGTTGGACAAAGTCTCAATGAAAGCTTTAATGTTAAGCGGCGGAGGCGGCGGTGCTCGGCAGCAAAGATCTCGCGAGCGGCAAGTCGACTGAACGCCGACCGCCGCCCCGCCGTACCACTCGGAATGCATTTGACGGGAACGAAGCCTGCACCCCGCTCCTTCATAAACTGTCCACAAACGTTCCAACTCAACAATAATACGAAAGACTGGTTAAAATTTTCACATAAATGTATAATAATTTTAGTTCCTCTTAGAAAAGGTAATTTATATGATATCCAAAGAATCTAATAGATATTTGTTTACTTACAAATATTAATTAACTATTCCAAATTAATGTAGAAAGTTGCTCTCGGGATTGTATTGTTAACGTGCAGCTATTTATTTTCTCACAAAGCAATATTGATGCGTATCGATACTACATATTTGAGTACATAATATATTTCTACCCACCATTGAATAATATGAAAGTAATAGTTTATTGAAACAATATTTGGTTAGTTGCGTACTACCTAGTTTAGTGTTAATAGTAATAAAAGTAGAATTATTCCACGGTCATTCTCTACTCGGACGTCGTTGTTGAACCAAAAGGCTGCTTCTCGGATGATATTTAAATTAAATTATACGACATTGACGACTTAGGCACGAATTTAAAGAAATCATGTTATAATTCTAAGGATTAATAATATTAATTATAAAGATTGTTGGATTGACCGTCCGAGCGTAACGTAACGTACTAGTGATGAGGACGTACGTAAGCTTATTAGCGTACGCGCGTACAAGTCTACTTGAATACTCCGGCGAGCAGGCGACGGCCTCGTCTCGTCCTACGGACCAGCATCGCATAGTCAGATGGGTTTATTCAGTGCATATCATCACACCCAATGCAGTGATTAGATATTTGTAGGTATTAGTAGTTGTTACACGCAGTTGGGGAGTTTTGAGTCATTATAGTGGCCCAGCAACTGGGCGAATAGTGAAATTATTTTTAAGTGTCGTTAACAGACTGGCAATATCTCTATGTGTGTGCATATAAAATGTAATATGTGGTCTCTTTAACTTAGTCAAGATGTAAAATAGTGTGAGTCTCTTCAATTGTATCCTAAGTGAGTACCACCTGCTGGCACGCCGTGTAAGTAGGTACTCGTAGCGGACGGACATCCCGCGGAGACACGATGCGTCCTTATTTGTGCCACCTCAGTTCTGCTACGTTGTGATCAGCTTTAAATTTTAACTCGACTATTTGTACACGGTAACGTTGACATATTCCCACGAAACTTATTTTTGTAAAAAAAGGTTATATTTGAGACGACGCCAGATGTAGTTTGGGTTCTCTCGTTTGTGTTGAATCTGTGGAAGGTAGGGTTCGGCAGAATACTGTTTAGGAAGGGACCAACATCTGCGCTTACTATTTTCTCGTAATCCGATTCACCGTCACTTTAGTGATCACCTATAGCTCGTTTTGTACGCTACCGACTTCGGTATGTTCCGCGGCGTTATGCAATATGGAGTTTTGTAAGTATTTAGTGTCGCTCGTATCATCCTTTGACAAAACATTATCACGTGTGGCTATCGACTAATTACCTAATGTAAAACTTAACCGTCTCCCGTGTAATATTTAATATTAATAAGACATATTGCCATTGTAATGTAAGTTGAAAATGTGTGTAGTGATTCACAATTTGTAATCAAAATAATAATTAGTCATTAATGCCCTATCGTTCTTACGTTTTCTTTGTTTCGTGACGTTTCGTACAAACCTAACGACAATTTATCGACATACCGACTTGCACACTTCATTTAGTTGGCGCGAAAGATTCTGCAAATTGCATGGAATCAATGAGACTACTGGTAGAAGTTGGAGGGATACGCACATCGTCGAATAGTGCTGCACGTCGCAGCGAGACCAGGCCGAGGTGCAATGCAATATCTGCATTCCAGTTTGTGTTAAGTGTAGCCGCTGAGGGTAGTTGTAATTATTTGTTAATCCACATTGCCAAATATTTGGTTGTTGTGCTATTTATTTGACACAATCGTCTAAAATATCATTTTAGTACCTTCCACGACTTAATGTCTTCAAGTGATTTTTGAACGTTTTGATCATTTCGAATTTTGCATTTTTTTTTGTTTAGTCAATCATATTGTATGTACACGTATAATATTTATTATTCATTAATATTATATTTAATGACTATTTTTTCTCAATGAATTGAAAACTTAGTCGAATGACAGTATTTTTGTAATGAGAATTGTATGAGTGCTGCGTGTTGCGGGCCGGGGTGGGTGCGTGGTGTGGTAGAGTGGGGGTGGAAGGCGGAGCCCGCGCCGTAAGCATTATGTAGGTTTAGCTGAATAGAATGTAACTAGGAGACTCTCTCCAGTACCAAACTTATTGGTTCAATGTTATTCTCGTATTGTCGTGATAATTGTAACGTCGTTTACGGCGTTGAGCTCAATATTTTAGTAAACCTAAAGGAAATTAATACCTCTTTGGAAAGAAACTATATATTCGATCGATAATCCCTTATTACTTATGTATTTCCCCGTTTATTTTGATGTGATATCATAAATGACTGATCTGAATTTAGTTTTTAAGTTGGTTATTGATGCGCAGTGCTATTTCGAGAGTGAATTAATATTTAATATTTGAAAGTGCCAATGCTCGTAATTTAAACTCTATCGACTGTTTCTTTATTTCTAGCGTTCGGGCTGTTAGCCCCTTTTCGTTTCGGAGCACCCTAGTGATTCAGTCAGTACAAGAGATTGTTTTCAGTAATTCATAAGCCCCTTTTTGTATTCCGTATCGTTGAACCTAACTGCGTACTGAGCGAGCAGTGTGTGCACAATCTCAACGATGCTTGCAATATTTATTAACACAATTTATTCCTTCTTTTAATTTAATCCAACTTAATGTTAAGAGTACAATATGATGTGTTATATCAATCTAGTATCAAAGTTAGCCGAAGATGTTAATAATATAATGTATTAGTTAGGTAAATTTTAACATAGCTTGATATAATTGGGATGTTTGAGTATTTAGTAGATGTAATGGATTAATTAGTCCGCGAGCGGTTTTGTCTGGAGGAGCGAGTGAATGCCAACGGCAAAGAGACTCCATGTTCCGTACAATACTATGTAGAGAGTGTGCAACACTATGTGGAGAATGTGCAACTCTACGAGAAAGTGCGCAGAACTTTCTAGAAAAAGCGCAACATTGTGTAGACTGTAAAACAATACGTAGAAAATGCGCAACACGTGTAGAAAATGTGCAACACTACGAGGGAATGCTCAAGCCTATGTAGAGAATGTGTAAGACTACGAGAGAGTGGAAGACTAGAGAATGCGCAGGATTATGTAGACTGCGCAACACTACACAGGAAATGCGCAACACTACGAGGGAGTGCTCTACATTATGTAGATTATGCACAGAACTACGACATTGCAACAATACCTAGAGAGTTTGCAGCACTACTTAGAGAATGAGCAACAGTACGTAAAGAGTGCACAAAACTACATAGAGAGTGAGCGCCACTACGTAGAGAGTGCGCATAATTTCATAGAGAGTCCGAACTCTACGTATAGAGTGCAAGCACTAAGTAGAGAGTGCACAATACTACATAGAGAGTGAGAAACACTACGTAGAGAGTGTGAACACTACGTAGAGACTGTGAAGACTACGTAGAGACTGTGAAGACTACGTAGAGAGTGTGAACACTACGTAGAGAGTGCACAATACTACATAGAGAGTGCGCAACACTACGTAGAGAATGGCAACATTACATAGAGAGTGCAAACACTACGAAGAGAGTGCAAACACTACGTAGAGAGTGCACAATACTACGTAGAGAGTGAGAAACACTACGTAGATAGTGAGAAAGACTACGTAGAGAGTGCGAACACTACGTAGAGAGTGCAAACACTACGTAGAGAGTACAAACACTCCGTAGAGAGTGCGCAATACTACATAGAGAGTGAGTAACACTACGTAGAGAGTGCGAACATCACGTAGAGAGTGCAAATACTACGTAGAGAGTGCACAATACTACATAGATAGCGAGCAACACTACGTAGAGAATGCGCAACATTACATAGAGAGTGCAAACACTACGTAGAGAGTGCACAATACTACATAGAGAGTGAGCAACACTACGTAGAGAGTACGCAACATAACGTACAGAGTGCAAACACTGTGTAGAGAGTGCGGGATGGGACAGAGCGAACAGGGTGGGAGCTAGCACTCCAGCATGTTACTACGTTACTACACCTGCTCCATACAATTTAATAAACAAATAGGCACTAGGCAATTCATTTGTTGTAATTATTGTAATAGCTGTAGGTATTTTTGTGGTACTTAATAATTATTCTTGCGATGCCTTAATTCTGGTTGTCAATTAGACACTTTCTGTCTGCCTAGAGTGTGTTATTCTTTATATGTTTTGTTGTATTAATTTTTTTTTTTTTTTTTGCTGTTCCGGCTTCCTCCGTGAACTTCCAGTTCAGGCTGTTCTTTTGAAATGATTTAAGGTTGATTTATTTTACCTAAGTGTTCTTATTAAATGTTACCAAAATGTTTTTAATAAAATATTTTTATATGTACATTGGTGTTTCATTTCATGCTTCTGTAATGTGAAAAAAAATTCTCCTTCTCTGTTTGCGTAGTCGTGCGGAAGCGCTTTGAAAAATATTGAACCAGCTTTCACCCCCTTAAGGGGTCTATAGCCTCGCATAATGTACCGCAGAATTGATGCAGGCTCATTAAATTTCAAATATAAGTATGCGCAAGGCTTTTAATCTGCAGGATCATCTCAAGGGAATTGTAAAATTGAAAAAGCAATATCGCCATTATACTGCTAAAACCTGTTGCATGCCATTTTTAGGTAAAATGAGTTAATAATGAAGTTCTACATATTTTTTCATGCTCTTTCTTCTTGGTAAAACCCCTTTATTGTACGATGTTTCGTTTAGAAGTTAGGTTGTGTAAATACCATGTAAACTCTCCAATTTTCTTTAGAATACGCAAATAAAACCAATTAAAAGCCATTTAATTGAATATTTTATAAATTTTATTCTGAGAGAAGGCTTTAAAGCAGGGGTGGGCACACGGTCGATCGCCAGAGGTTTTGAGGTTGATCGATAGATTATAAAAAAATCATATTCACCCAAAATAAACATAAAATTTGTATTTATTTATTTATATTCTTTATTTGCACACCGTTAAAGTTTACAAACAGGCGGACCTTAAGGCTAAAAAGCATTCTTTACCGACCAACCTTTGGGGTATGGAGAGGTTATAGGAGTGCAGCAACAGGGTATACAAAAAAAAATTAAATTTGGTATTTACTATGTGACAAAAATATGTAATGTACATAAAAGAAATCGCCCTGCAGTTAACAGCCTCCTTGGGAACGACGTATTTGTGTGAATCTGATTTTTCTTCAATGAAAAAATCAAATCCAAACTACGGAACATCTGTCTTCATGCTTACGATGAGCTCTCGGTACCTAAATACTTACCTTCCTATAAGAAGTTTGCCGAATACGCGGAGTGCCATGCCTCGACATCTGAATAAAATGGATCGGTAATTGTAAATAAGCAAATTTTTCGGAATTTACTTTATTGTGTAACTTATCAATAACTAAATCAATAGACTTTGAATCATTTATTTTATAGTGTTTTATGATGTCTGATAACGTACATTTGGACGACCCGTCGTCGTAAGTGATTGTGTGCATTTTAAGTACAAAAAATAAATTTTATTAAAAATATCTTGGGGTCGATCGCATACCCCCAAATTTTTCACAGATCAGTAATAGTATAAGGTTTAAACGCAGTAAAAAGTAAAACGCAGGGAATGCGTAAAACTCAATGATGCGGTAGGGTTGCGTCGCGTCGCGCAGCGGGAGGTTGTGCATCAAAGCTGCGCCTGAAGAGTCCTCACAACCTCCTGGACGAAACGCGTGTCGTGTCATCATGTCCTTCTGGATGTTGACCCATTTCATCGGTGTCATAATATTTGGAACGTTGCATACATATTAGCATTGCGTGCTCATGGAGAATTTTTGTTATTATTTATTTAATGCACGTGGCTAGTCTAAGCCAAGATGAGAAAGACAGTGAAATATTTTTTTTTAAATATCTTTTAAAACGACGAAATTATAGGGCCTGAAAATTAATAGGCAACAATAGAAGCGCGTCAACCTACGCACAGCTACGCGTGACGTCATGCTGCACTAGTCTTTTTCTCCCCTGTCCCCGCTCGCTGGTCTCTCTCCCGTTACCGCAGCCATCCAGCACCATCCGCGCCGCCACGCCGCTATTCTTCTTTCCGTTTTGTTTTACTCTGTTTGGTTTGTATATTTTATGAATAAGAAAGACAGAGTTCGATGCAACTTGTACGGATTTCGTACTGACTTCGGCACTATGTGTATGACGGATTATTGTACAAAAAATCTATAATATTGCCTACATCTACCTTTGGCTGGTTACTGGAGTCACCACAATCAAAACCTTCCTCCATTATTTGGTTTTTAATCTTCATAATAACGGTATTTCTTATGCATACGGGCCCGACGTGTGGTAGGCGCGACGGGTATAACTGTGACGCTGGATGTAGGTCTCGTTTTTAACTTGGTTAGAGCGCGATTTAATTTTCGATGTAATTTGCCATTTTTAAAGAATTCAGCGTTGGCAATGTGTATGTCCCTTAATCCTATTAAACAACAGTTAATAAAGTTTTAGCATTTTCTTATAAAGGGAACTTCTTCATTAAAATGCGTACGTTCTTTCAAAAGAACCTTAATAATTCAAGAAATTGAAAGACCTGACATGCAAGTTTAAAAGATAAGGTTATTTTTACATATTTTTCACGCTTAATTTTTCGTCCATATTCAATGTTCCTCGGTTATTTTTTTTTTCAAACTATAAATATTAACACATATATCTCCTGTAACTCATTTATGATTTACTTATTCTACATAAATTTATGCATAAATGATAAATCATTTATGCGTTAAAACATATTTTAGTTAAAGCGTCATATGCGTTGCTACAGGAACTATTAAGATTAATGTATTTTTGCATATTTATGCGAAAGGAATAATATTCGATAAAGTGAGGAAAGCAGCGTTCATTGTACGCAGAGATACAGTTGCCAGACTATATGGACTGGGAGGTTATGAAAAAAAATTACGTCATTATGTTATGAAAATGATTACGCTGGTCGTGTTTACTATTTTGTCGGCATCAAGAATATGTCGGTTTGGCAACTAAGAGCCGTTGCGTTCAGAAATTGCAACACTTTAAAAACTTAAAAAAAATCCTTAAATGGTGATATAGTCTCGCTTAAGTTCTCTTTAAACTTGAACGGTCCAATTTTCAAAGTCGTCTGCCAGGCTGAAGCTCGAACGTTTTCGCCTGGAAAATTTTTATCATTTTCTATGTATCAAGGTGTTCACTTTGCTTTAGGACAATTTTCGGACCCAACTAACAGTTTTTGAGAAAGGAATTTTTAAACTTTTTAAATTATTTCCATCTCTGAACACAACTGAACGCTGGGAGCGTTCAGACCGACAAATTTTAAATGCCGAAAATATAAGGAACATGACAAGCTTATTTTCATAAACAAAATCACGTTATTTAATTTCATATTTCCTAGACCAATACACAATGAAGAAAGTTATCGGAAAAGATGTTATCTCCTGAATTAATAAAATACATAAACGATTCATACAAATACTTAGTTTAGTTAATTAATGGCATTGAGATTTGTTTTTGGCTGTACATCCATCGAAAATTTCGGTTCAATCCATTTCAATAGAAAAATTAATTTCTTCCAGTTTCTAAAGGCTCAATCCTGCACAGTTAATATTTTAGCATTCATTATTTCCTTCATTGTATTATACATATTTACATAAAAATGTATTACAGTAATATTTAAAATACGGAATTAATTAAATAAGTAGGTATAAGCTCTTTCAATGGGGCCAGCCCACGTTTGCCGGGGTGGGGAGTCTTTCATAGAGAGAAATACACATTTAATATTTAAAATTTTATGAATATATCTAGGTAGACATATCGCGACTGATATTTTATTATATATGTTTTATTTTCATTTTGTCGCCAATAGACTTATAAATATCAAAATTTCGTCTTAAATTTATTTAAATAATTTACATAAGTTTGTCTACCGTACCGTTTTCTACGTACAGTACTTGTAAGAATGTATGCGTCTCCTCTCGGGCTATTTAGTAAATTTACTTTGAACTCTAGATGGAACGACTCGAAACAGATTCACTCGACCACCGCGGCGACCGCACGCCAGCCCCGCTCCCCTCTTCACATTACACCCCACACTTCAGCTAATTTATTATATGTACATAGTTAACGAGGCAAGCCTAAGCCATATTCACACGCGCACCTTCGAAAATACCCTCACATATACGTAGCACGAAAAGTAATAGCGATCCGCGACGAAGACGCCGTAGAATTTCGCTTCGTAAACGTTCACGGATTTACGAGTGACATGGCGCCGTCGCAGGAAGCGGTAAGGAGGAGACGACATGCGGCAGTTCTCGCTCCTCGCACGGCTCAGTCGGCGCGCGGCCTGTCCGGCGAGGGCTCGCGGGATCAGTCGGGCGAGTCGTCGCGCGCCGAGAGCGCCGTGGCGGAGAACAGCGGGTACCAGCCGTACGTGCGCTGCGGCAGCGTGAGCTGATCGAGCGCTATCTCGGCGCCGCCCAGCGCCAGGTTGTGCTCGAAGCCTCCGCACCGCTGCCACAGCATCAGCACCAGCGTGCGACCGAGCGCCTCGCTCGCCTGCAACAGTGTCGTCACTTTACCTTCCAGACGCTTCCACTCTAGCATTTATGACTGGATGAGCGAGTGCGGCGCGCACCTGGTACTTGAGCGTCTGATTGAAGTGTGGCTCGGTGGTGCGTCGCACGATGCGCGTCTTGCGCTTGTGCAGCCACTTGTCGCCGTCGCGCAGGTAGCACTTGACGTAGGAGTCTGGCACCTCGCCGTCCACGCCGTACACGCGACGCGCGTGCGACACCTACACACACACACAGACAAACGTAACCGATCAAAATAAACTTATTTTTTTTAGGAAACTGACACGAAAGGCTACATCACCTAATGCACCAGTTTTTGGTACCAGTGATGTCAGCCTAAAGACCTTGGTAATTATGTAGATAGATGCCATGTCAGCGTTTCCGTCAATTCCAGCCGCTGAATAATTTCGCTACGGCGATATATCGACGACCACGTATATCGATTGATATATTCGTAAAGATAAATTTAGATAAATTTATCACTGCAAATACGGTGTGTCCCAGAAAGAATTATACGAGTGAATTTGGGCACGGCGGACGAACGGGGACGTGGGATACTTCTTTCCGGTTGTAGTGATGTGTAGCTGGATTGGAGAGTAGCCGACTTGGTGAGCGCACGCCTCTTACTCGAGAGGTCGTGGGTTCGATACCTGGTATGCCCACAATTTTTCCAGATTTTAAAATCTCGGTTATTATTTGTGTGCATAATTACAAACGGTGAAGGATAATAGGTCTAACAAAACGAATGTGTTGTAGTGTATAAATGTGGACTGGAAGAGATTGCCTACGGCAATAAGTCCGCCTTCTGCTAAGCAGTGAAAAGTCTATATTTATTTATTTATTTTGTAGCTATTCATTGCGCACGCGTGGTATGAAAACAACTTAATCCCGTATAAAAACGTGGCATACATTTTGTATGTAATATAATACAATAGGGAATGTGGTTAAGAATTGAAATTGAGTTCAGAGCCATCTGTCCAGCCAGGTGATTACTATCTTGCAGGACAGATGAATAATGCTTCGACGTCATCTGATGAGCGCCTCGAATTGGACCATGTGTGGTATTGAGAGCTCTACGTTTAATCTCTAGATCTTCAAATTATAAGAGATTAACGATGTATTTGTCTATTATTATAAAATTTATTTATTCATTATAATATATTACATTTATTATATATTATTTTACTTACGTTGTTATATATTTATTTTAAAATATTATTTGTTATTTTTAAGTAAAATTCTTTTACAGGTAATTTACATTAGCAAAACAATGTAGAAAAGTGTTGGATACAAATAATACAGACAAGAAATGTTATTACAAGTTTATACATACCATATGCGCAAATACTTAATGCCCAACCTAATATGTTCGTAGCGTATAAATTACTTCTTCTATCCATAGTGACGTATTAAGAGAAATATACATTGCTGAAATACATAGGATGTAATCAATAAAATTCTTGCATATTTTACAATATGACAAATACATTCATTCTAAGGAAGGTTTTACGAGTGATGGATGACAATTCGACTTCTTTAAATGTTTAACCACGCATGGGCGTAGCACTGACGTCGCACAAAGATTGAACCTCTCGTAGCACTATACATTAGTGAAATGTATCGGCGGCGGCGTAGCGCCTACGTACTCGTAGCACTCCGACGACATACCTCGTAGCAGTATAAATTAGTTCTCTCCACTGCACTGGCGTAGCACTGACGTAGCGCTTCGATTGTGCTTAACGTCATCCGGATAAACCCGACATAGTATCTCAATAGGGTATAGTAAGTATAGTCTTTTCTGCTTACCAGGAGGCGGACTTATTGCCAGAGGCAATCTTTTTCAGCCAACCTTTATACACTACAACACTTTCGTATTGTTAATAGTATATGTTATAAAAGTTTTATATTATATAAGTGATGAAAAATATATATTATTACACACTTTGTGTTTTATTTTAAAGGTTTTTTATATATTATATATTAAAAACCTTTAGTATATGTTAAAGGTTTTTTATATTTATATATTAAAAACCTTTAGTATATGTTATAGTATAGTATATCGTATAGTAGTCACCTTTCGGAAAATAGAATAGACGATAGACTTGACTGATTCTGTCACGATGCCTCTTCACATAATTAACTTAGGTTTTTAATCGTGGTGGCGACTTATGACGTTTTAAATTTTCTCATTGGCCAGTATTACGTTGTCTTCGAATTTGAATTTGGAACAAGGTCTGTGAGATGGCTCTAGCATTCTTTTACTTTTCAAAATTCGTATTTAAAATGATTTTAATTTGATTATAGTGGAAATAGTTTCTTTTTATGTGTACGAGTTGGTTAAATAAACAAATAAATTTAACTTTTGTCTTTAAAACACAGAACAGGGAATGCCGCAAATGGGGGCGAGGCGCCTCCTCTCATTCGCTCCCTCTCGCGCCTTGGTTGGCCAGACGGGCTGGTTTAAAAACTGCGTGCTGGGTTAATACAACAACAGAAACTTTTGTTATTTTACAAGATGAACTTAGTCGGGTGTGGCGGGAGGAGGATATGGGCGCCTTACTAGCGTTGCAATAATTATGTATGATGCAGGAGTATTGAAGTATGTGAGCGCACTAACCTCTAGCTCGAGCTGTCCCTTGACCATGATGATGCTGAGGTTGATCTCGGCGTGCAGCGGCGGCAGGCGGTAGGTACGCGGCGGCAGCTGACCGGGGCCGAGCGGCACCGCGTCCTCGTCGTCCTCGTAGTCGTAGTCCGGGTCGACGGGCGGCGGGTCGCGCGGCGCTGCCGGCACCGCCGCCCACATGCTGCCCTTGCGCCCTGTCGCCGTCCCTGCACCGCCACCTCGCTCGACACACCTTCGTGCCCCGACCCCCTGAACCCCGACCCACACCCAAACTCTACGCCGTCACCTTCGCGCACGCTCTCCTCCCCCCATTTTCAATTGTAAGCGTAACCGTCGACAACGACAATGACATTTTAATAACATAAACTGTGTGGCGTAAATCCCTTCAGTTACATTAACTTTAAGAAATAGTCGTACTTTGAACTATCTGTACGTTTTTATTTATTTGTAAATAACAATATTTTACTAGGCTCAGATACTGATTAGGCAATATGGCTTGAAACGTGAAAACTTGAATGAATGAATTAACATGAAAATGTATTTTGATTAAAGCGATTATTTTGCATTTATGTACATTACGGACAATTTAAAATGTTTGATTCTGATCTATGGATAGACACAGTCTGGGTTATTGAGAATTAGACAGTTTGCTTCGGTGCTTGTTTAGTTGTTTCGATGTTGGCGTTATGGCGGGCAAACCGTCTCAGTTCCTATTCAGTACAGGCGGAAAACCAGCGCCTTCAGCGATCAGAAATAGCGAAATACGAAACTGACGCGAAAAATTAACTATGTTTGCGAATCTCTATCTCAGTCAATATTAGCCAGATTTCGGTGCCGAAATTGTTTACGTGAGAGGAAGGATGCTTCCTTATACTGACATTGAAGAAATCCGTTAGACGTAGTGATGTCACCTGCATTTAGGAAATTAACTTTTGGGAATATTTCATTGAGTTCCCAGCAAAAGTGTAGGCACGATGAGATTAGTGCTTCGGGGATTTTATTTGTTTGGTTTCGTTTTTTATTATTTAAAATGATTTTGAATATTGTTGGTATGGTCCCCGTATTGTGGGATAGTGCGACATCGAGATTACTGGGGGTTGTCTAGTTAGATCTGGATGAATGGTGTTTCGATAGACGCGGATCAGGGAGTGCTATGGCATGGTGTAAAAAAAATATTTGAAAAATTTGAATAATATTTTTTAAATTCAATACACATGGTTAATTTGAGTGAAAAACGTACTGATACGCCCTAACAGTTGAGTATCAGTATTTGAGACGACTCTGCGGTTTCCGGCAGCCACACAGATTTCCTCGGCGGAATTTGAAATTGCATCGATAAGTTGATTTTTGGAAAAGTAACGGTGCTCTAACTTTTGGAATTTTGAGATTTTCTCAAATGCCTTTTTTTTGTAGACTTGTTGTAGACATGGGTGGCTGTGCCCAAAACTTCAAAAGAAGATCGGACACAGCCAATAACACCACTCCTCACCCTCACGAAACCACGCTCAGCGAGGCGCCATGCCAGCTATAAGCCGTATTATGAAACGGCATAAAATGCACTCTCAACTATATGACAGTGAATTTATACGGACGGGGGCGATTTAGCAGCAAAGTTCCCGATACGCACTTGGCCAATAAACGCATTGTACCTGATACGCATGTTACCAAACACACAGATAGCCAAATACGCGATTTACCAAGTGTTCTTCGAGAATCGAACATAATATAATAGTGATGAAAAACGCAATTGACCTAAAATAATACGCGGATTACCAAAAAAGCATATGACCAAAACAATATTACGCGATAGGCCAAAATTACGAAATCCCCGTAACACTCGAAATCCACACCTCGTATGATTTTATTCACAAATTGAAAAAAGACATGCAAATAGTTGACAGAAACATACGGAATTAGCCATGTCTTAAGAACAAAAGACGAATTTTGGATATTGATTTCGACAAGACGTACAAAAAATATTTTTATAAATTAGAACACAACAAAATTCGACCAAAGATTTTCTGAAAAGATGACATTGTTACTTTACTGAAGTAAAATTATTTTTGTAGTGTTAAGGTAAATTTTGAGCTAAATAGACAATAATATAGGTATAAAATGTAACAATTGAAGAAATACTTTCTGCAGCATAAAGTACCTAAATCATGTTTTTAAATTTCATAAACTATAAGAGAATCATGTCTTGTATAGCCCGGACTGTCCCACGGTTGGGCAAAGGCCTCCTTCTTCGAGAAGAGTATCCAAAATCGTTCTTTAGGATATCTCCCAATTCGTAAAGACTGGGATGTTCTTTTCTCGTCTATCGTTTGATATTATTTGGCCTTTTGCGTTTTTGGTAATTTACATTCTTGGCCATTCACGATTCTTAGGATTTAAATACGCAATTGGCCATTAAATGATGGTTTGGCCTTTTGCGTTCTTGGTCATGAGCGTCGAAAGGTCTGAGGCGCGTGGCGATCCCAGTGGTTTTGGAACTTTGTCTATATTTCGAATTCGAAAATTTAATAAAATATATAAAAGTGTATCCAATAGGGCACGTTTAGCTGTCCATGGTGGAGTGCTAGGCCATAAACTGATGTACGGGAGTGAAAGTTAAGTATGGCAGACGAAGCATGAAAGCCGGATAAATGCTGTGAAAATGCGCGCGTTGAGGAGTATGTGTCGAGACACAATGAAAGATACATTAAGAAATTGTGTGGTGCGAGAGCGTTCTGATCTGAAAGAAGATATAGTGATAAGGATTGAAAAATGAATGCTTCGGTGGTTCGGTCATGTTGGAAGAATGGGTGATAGAAGACTAACGAAAGAAATTATTTTTAGCGAATGTGAGTGGAAGAGTCGGTAAGGGTAGCCCTAGACGCACGTACCTAGAAACACCACATCAAAAATGTGCTCAAAAATTGGTAAGTGCGCACCAATTTGTGCCGACGAGCATGTATTAAGAATATTATGAAAGTGCAAGAAGCGGTAAGTGTGTCAGGATCGTGGCACGTGGAGGTCCGTGGTCTTTGCTTACCCCACTGGGAAACAGACGTAGCATACATTTGTAAAAAAAAAAAATTTGCGATTATTTTGAAAAATTTATACAGAAGTCGAAATATTTTGTAACAATATTCACAAATAAATGGAACAGTGAAAAGTTGTTGTATTTGACATCCTGAATCACCCGAAGTAAATGCACTAACTAATGAATGATCCAGTGTATAATTTTGAAATATATTTTTCCCTAATCTGAAAAGGATTTTAAAATCTAAAACGGCAAAAGAAACGGTTCGGTTACCCCAAAATGTAAATTAATTTCAAAATAGCCGAAATTCGAATGATCTTAAAACTGTCTTAGGCCAATTTATATGATCTAAATACTGCGGATGGTGATTCAACAAAGGAGTAGAACCCGAAAATATAGAAATAAAGTTAAAATTATAGTGTTTTAAGTAAATGTTTTTGGAGATTTTTGACTTGTCAATTTTCAATGTTGCGGCCAATTGCGAGTTTTAAGATGTGTTTATTAGGGTATAATTTTTAACATTTTCATGAAGAGTAACAAACGGTAACCTTTTCTGTAATTAAAATGTCCACGGGGGTAAGCACTATTACGTTTTTAATGTAATGCATACTTTCGACAGGGTACCTGTCAATAGTTTCGATATAGGAAGGTTCGCCATAGGGTCGATGAACACTGTATTATGAAACGAAAATTATGTAAATGCAAAATGCAACGTAACGCAACGCACGAGCGTTGCGTTACGTTGCAATCTGAGATGATGTTACGGGTTGGGATGATGTTGATGTTGCTGTTGATATAGATGAGGGAATGACGGAAAGAACCTCAGGGGAATTTGTGAGTTTATTGTGAAATTGACGAAATGTATTGTGAAATCAATGACGTTGCGCCAATTCCGAGTTGTGTCGGTTTGAAATTAGCCCAACCGTCGTCGTCGCCGAACCCATTGAAATAGTTTCATCGAATTAACGTCAAAGTGACAGGCACTCTGTCACCTGCGGTGAGTGAGTATGGCGGAGTTCGTGCTGCCGGCGTTTTTTTTCGTTCTTTTTTTAACGTTTTCGTGTTTTAATTTTAAATCTGTTAAAATATTCACAGTTCAACACGAGTGTTTTATTAACACGAGAAATTATTAGTGAGAATTCAAAGTCAGAATGTGAGTGGAGGTTGTACTTGCTAATTCGAATTATTGGTCGCAGTGCGAGTAGCATTATGTTATAATTTGTTGGCATACGCGATGAATTATAAAATAATACATGGCTTCAGTTGTGCCATAATATGCAAAATTAAGGTGACTTAATTTTTTGTTACCATATTTTTTTCATATGTTAAAATGTATCAAAATATAAAACGAAAAGCGGAAGAATAGAAAGTATCGCGAGGAAAGTTTCAATGAGCTAAATTGAGAATTGAAAAACTATCGAGATGAAGAAGCGCTCAGAGCAGCGTCGTGCCGTACGATACGCATATGTACATTGTGGTCGGATGCATTCGCGCCTAGTAGAGTCGCCCAAGACGCGCAAGTGTGAAGGACAGATATAGCGTTGTATGGCAGCCACAGTCGAGACGAACGTCTAATAGTGAGTAGGATCAATGAAGCGGTATCGAGACGTTCACGAGAAGCATTGGATGCGGTGAGCGAGCGGTCGACGCGTCCGGCCGCGAGGAAGGTGCGCGGCGACGGCCAGGTGCCGAGAGTGCAGACATGTGGTGACACTACACACGCGTGCGGCACGAGCGACGCACGTCTAACGCTGCGTCGCGACGTCGCGTCGCGTCGCGTCGCTATGCTACCGGACCGCTCGCGGTACGACACGGTGATACATTCGCACATGATGAGACAGACAGAACAGCCTAAGACGACACAGTGGCATCGAGACAGGGTATCGAGCATCGAGCAGCCCACAGTCGGTACACAGGCAGAACAGATGAGAGACATAATGATGGTGAGACGCCGCCGGCATGCTGTAGACACACACATACGAGTAGGGATGAGAAGCGACAGCACATTCACAACCGCGGCGACGCGCAGCGCCGCGCCGCGCCGTCCCGTGCCGACATCACATCACATCCTCGCATACTGCATACTGCATACTCTACGGTACGGGCGAGAGGTGCGCTTACCGAGCCGCTAAGGGTCCGTCGCTGCTGATCAAACAATTAACACAAGTCAGTCACGTGAGTGTGATACTTAGATCGTTGAGCGGGGTGTGTGCGCTGTGGGATGTGGGCGTGCTGTGGTGCGGTGTCGGCTTACCTGCACGGCGCTCCAGCTGCGCCTCCACACCTCGAGCGTTGTACTAGACTGCGTGTTTGTTGAAAGTGTTCTTTGAATGTTTCGTGATGTCTTTCGTAAGAATTGTGTAAATAAGAATAAATTGAACACTGAAATGAACGAGAATGCAGGAGAACATACACGAGCCGGGATCTAAACACGGGAATGTTCGGTGTAGGACCATGCAGAAAACTCAATCAACAAGTATTGGAAACGTACATAATACATTTAACACGTAGCAACGCAGTGATAGTTTTGTGTTTTGTGTGCTTTGTCTTTGATTCGATAATGTGTAGGCGCCAGTAGACACATTGTTTAAGAAAATGGAATCTACGGGTACATCTGCGAATGTATTATTAAAAAAAACAACATTACAAAAATTAGGAATTTGGAAAAGTGAAACTTGTTTAAAATTTGTTTGTGAGAGTTCTTTAAAATTTTCGTGTCTATGTAGAAGACTTTGGTAAAACGGGCGGTACTTTTGCTGAGAGGATGATGCGGAGGGAGCACCGCACGGTGTGCAGGCGAGATAAGTACAGTGTGGCGCGACACTCACGCTTGGCCGTGGAGCCGGAGAGGGAAAGCGTGCGGCCGAGCTCGCCTTTGACCGCTCGCAGGCTGCGCAGGATGTCGTCGGGGTCGCGACGCACGCACGACGAGCGGCGACGCTCGTTGCGCCGCGGCGGCGGCTCCGTCGCTGCTCCGTCTGCACATATTTGTAGTGTATTTACTACCAATTACAGTTTGTACTATACTTGATTGCCAACTGCATTAATCAATTCGTGGATAAGATGCATTAATGAATTTTAACAAAGGATCTTAGTGGACCCGGTGGACGTAAGTGGCACAAACTTAGCCTGTATTGCATGTTGGAGTATAAAAATTACATTAAAATTATAACAATTATTTGAAATATTTGCTGGTACATATGTACCTATGTAATTGATTTGTTTTATAGTTGCACTGGGTTTTACCCTTTGCTTTAGCCCTTGCGTACATCAACCCTCGCCGCCACCCATCACTCCCTGCTCTGCCCATCCCCCTGCCCTTACCCTACCTCTACCCTACCCACACCCTCCTCCTACTAAATCCCTACCCTACCCCAACCCTACATACCCTACCCCTATCTTACCCCTACCCTACACCTATCCTACCCCTACCTTAACCCTACCCCTACCCTACCCCTACCCTCACCTATCCTACCCCTACCCTACCCCTATCCTTCCCCTACACTACACTA